>PVIW01002188.1:0-201258 GCA_004026585.1 Noctilio leporinus
TAGCAGAAAGAAAGAAGGAACTTGTACCCTTTGCAACAACATGGATGGAACTGGAGAGTATTATGCTTAGTGAAATAAGCCAGTCAGTGAAGGACAAATACCATATGATCTCACCCATTACGGGACAATAATGAACAAAACTAACAACAAGCAAAACAGAACCAAGTATATGAATACAAGGAATAGGCCTTCAGTGGTCAGGGGAATGGGGTAGGGGGGAGGGAGAGGTAGAGGCAAAGAAGGGGAGCAGCTTAGACAAGAACTTAGTATAAAGGAACCATGGACATGGACAACAGGTGGGATTGACTTTGGGGGGAATGGGTGGGTGGGTGGGGGGACAGAGGGGAGCAAAAAGGGGATGGATGTAATACAACAACAATAAAATTTAAAAAAAAAGTGAAATTTAATTGATGAGGAAATATATCTTATTTTATGATCTATAGGGGGACAATTTTGCTCCCTAGGTAATAGAGGATTACTAATAGAAACTGAAAGAGAAAAAGAGTCTCAGTCAATATTATTGAAGCAATGTATTATTATATGGATCGCAAAGCAGAAAGGAATCCTAAACAATCTGGAATACATCTGCACTAAGAGGTTTCATGTCAGGTATTAGTTCTGATCAGCTAAGCATCAGACTTAAGTTGAATGATGAGAAGGCGTCTGAGACCGCTACTAGACCAGGCAGGAAAGAGTCCTTGAGTATATAAGCAATAGTCACTGTAGTTAATGATGGGGAGGAAAGAAACCATGATATGCATTTAAAATCCTTGATCTAAGTCTGAGCCTACAATGTTGGGAGAAAATTTATGTTGTACCCCTCTTGCAAAAAAATTTCCACGTTTCAGGAGATATCACACATTTGAAATGGAGGTTGACTGAAATATGGTAATGACTTTATTAAAAGTTCACCAAAGTAATGGTCAGTGTTAGAGAAAGAAAACACAACTGGCCAGTTCTGTAGTTCTTTGGGGGAGGGGCAGATGGAAAAGAATATAAAGCAAATGGGACTTGGAATCAAAAGAAAAATCAACATTCCTGGCTAGTTTTCCACATTCCATTTGAGAGCCATACAACAAAAATAGCAAAGCTGGAATATTATTTGGGATATGTGTTAATGGAAGTTACACATGCCTTTTTAAGAAAAGATTATAGGCCTTGCCTTGGCTCTCTAAGCAGTATAATAATCCCATTTCCACATAAAAGAGGCAAGGCCAGCAGAGTCTTGCAGCACATGGCCAATTCTAGTTTCCTTAGGTAAATAGCATGGAATTTAATTGTGTCGTGGCCTTGTACCAAGAAGCAGCTTATGAGATAATTTTGTGTAAAACCCTTGACAGGTATTATAATATCTAGAATTATAAAAATCAATTCCTAGATTCTCCAAGTATCTTTAGGGTATTCTCTTTAGAGTTGCCACACAAAAAACAAAGTCATTTATCCTATTTAGGTAAATACTTCATAGTCAAATGAATACCCATAATATTTAATACTGAACCTTAACTGAAATGAAAATAGGCATTGCTTCTTCTGAGCTTCTTCTTGGTGCATTATCTTTAAAAAAAAAAAGATTTTATTTATTTTTAGAGAGGGGAAAGGAGAGAGGGAGGGAGGAAGGGAGGGGGGTGAGAGAGAGAGAGAGAGAGAGAGAGAGAGAGAGAGAGAGATCAATGTATGGTTGCCCTTCACCTGCCTCCAGCTACAGACCTGCCTGGAGACCTGGCTTGCAACCTGGTTATGTGCCCTGGCTGGGAATCGAACCAGCAGCCTTTGGGTTCACAGGCTGGTGCCTTATCCACTGAGCCACCAGCCAGGGCTTTCTTTTTTTTAATGCTTCAAAAATACAGCGAAGTATAGAGAAAATATAACAAACATTTCCTGCAGCATGGATGTACCTTGGGGATAGTGTACTGGGTGAGATGGGCTGGTCACAGGGCAGGTGATTTCATTTGTAAGAGATATGTGGGGTAGTCCAACTCTTGGAGAGAATGGTGGTTACTAGGAACTGAGGAGGAGGGGGAAATGGGGAGTTGATGGACAGGTATGGATGGAAAGGTTCTGAAGATCTGTTGCACAGCAATGTGAGTGTACTTAACCTTACTCTAAACAGTTTACTTAAAAACAATTAAGATGGTAACTTTTGGGTTATATATATACTTTTACCACAACTAAAAATAGAAAAATACTTAAACAAATTTACAATTTATCATCTGCTTCTCTCCTCTTAAAGCTGTGATGCCTTTTTTTTTTTCTTTTCTTTTCTTTTCTTTCTTTTTTTTTTTTTTGAGAAAGAGAAAGAAAGGGAGAGGGAGGGAAGGAGAGAGGGAAAGGAAGAGAGAGAGAGAAAGAGAGAAAGAGAGGCCAATTGGTTATCCTTTTGTACATGCCACTACTGAAGATAGAACTTGCATCTGTGGGATGTGCCCTGACCTGGAATAAAACCTGTGACCTTTTGGTTTGCAGGACCACACTACAACCAACTGAGCCACATAGGCTAGGGCCAAAATGCTTTTAACTTGGTGCTTCATTCATTCACTTGACAATTATTTAGTACCACCATATTTGCTAGAAAAAATGAGCTGCATTATGGATAGAGATGATTAGGTTTGGTCATTCATAAAGAGCTATAAGTCAAGTTGGGGGAAATAAACAAGCATAAATAAATAACAAAAACCCTGAAAAGCTTTTGATAAAATTAAGACTCCTCTTTTCTTTCTTTTGCATTCTTCTATTCCCTTACCAGATACAATTACTATCATGATTTAGGTACAGATCTTTCCAGTCTACATTTTTAAATCTTTTTGAGGCCTATTGATGTTGACAAATATAGATATAGGTCATTCTTTTAATTGCTGTATACCTATCTTATCATATAAGTATTCCAAAATGTATTTTATATTTCCTATGGATGGACATTAAAGTTTTTCTAAAAGCAATCCTGAAAAAAAATGTGAAATTTTTTCATCTTTAAAAATATGCTATTTTCCAATTTCTAACTTAAAAAATCAATAAAATCTCATGCAATATATCATCAAGATTTAAATGAATGTTAATATTCTATTAATAATTTTAGTATGGGACTCCATAAAGGCACATGGCTGCTGAAGTACATGAACATGTTGTCTATTGATCACGTGCATCTGCAAACGCCCTGGACAAATATGACCAAGTGTATACTAAGTTGAAATTCCTTGAAAAGGATGAGTGTTTACTTGCTTTTGTGTAAATAATTTGGTCCAGTACTGGCATTCTTATTTGAGTAGTTATTATTATCTTTAATGGGGAAATGTAACAGAAAAGTTGAAGACTTTGTTGGAGCGCTTATTTGCTTCTGAAAGGATTTCTACTTTTTAATTCTTTTAGATGAGAGCATTTGAGAGATATTGTTTGTTTGACTAAAAATGTTGCAGGAATTTTCTTTTGGCAAACGTAGAGTATGGGTTCTCAGCCTTGGCACTGCTGACATATTGAACCAGTAACTTTGTATGTATTTGTGGGGGGGACTGCCCTGTGCATGGAAAGATGTTTCCAGGCTTCCTTGGACTCTACCATTTGGATGCTAATAGCATCACACCCTCTTTTCCCCATACTTTTAACAATCCCCCTCGCCACCAGTTGAGAGCTGCTGGTGAAGAGAGTCACCTAAAATGGGAAGAACAGTGTCAGGTCCTAGAGGTTTTAGACTAGCAGGTTCTGATAGTGGGGAGGCCTCTGGTCTGATGAAGGATGTACATGGAGCCTTGAGGAGATTTGACATGCGTTATCGCAGATGGCAGGCTTACTACCACACTGGCTGGGCAGCTAGAGTGTCAGTGTCTCCGTTCATGGTTATCTCACTCCTATCACAGCTGCACTTAGGTTAATGACCGCTGAGAGTCCAGGCATTCCTGCACCCCCTCTCATTTCTATGTGGGTGGGTGGCTTGGCGGGGTGTTGGCATTCCACACACCTTTTGTCCCACCCCGTACAGCAGCAGCGCCTAGTTTACAGCAAGGGCACCTTATCTACCCATTGGAACAAAGGAGGCTCTACACACACTAGAACAAAGAGGCAGTATACCCAAAGGTGACACCTGTCTGCTCAGGGTCGCTATGTTGGCTATTCTTGGGGCTCAGTGTTGCGGGCTCTGGAAACAAGATTAACTTCCAGGCTGTCTCCCCAGCTGACCTAGCAGGAAGGTCCAGCTATGCATAGACATAGAAATTCCCCAGGCCTGACATATAATAAAAGCTGTGGCCTATCACTAAAACTTGGATAAAAATAAGATCTACTCATAGTTACTCTCTTCACTCTCATTCTTTCAAGTATTTCATCCATTGTCAGTCTCCTCAGTTCTCATGTCTAGAGGAATGACTCCCAAATATGCTCCTTCAGTTCACTCTCACCCAAATCCCAATGCCCTCTTCCTTGCTGTCTGCTGGCTATTTCCCTGTGGACAACCTATTATCCCTGGGGAAGTTGGGAATGCCCTCTTCCTGATTTTCCAGTTCTGTGAAAGGCCCTACTACCCCACCAGGCATCTGGAATCAATACCTTGGTTATCTTGGACACCTTTCTCTGTTATCTCATGTTCCTCTATCATAACTGCTTAGGCTTGGCCCACCCTTTAAGTCTTCCTAAAATCAGGTTCATGTCACCTTCCTAAAGCTCCATACCAATCTTCTCCATACCCCAGCTTAATTCTACTAAAGAAGCCCTCTAATCATGTCATTTCTTAGACATTCTTAATGGCTTTCCTTCTCTATCAATTCACAAATCTAAAGTCCCTCAGCAAATAGTTGAGATCATTCATCGTCTGTCCATCACAAATTTTAGTCCTGCTTTTCCACCACTCTTTTAAAGAAACCTGTTTCCTGTAAACTTGAAAATTCACTTTGCCTCAAGCTTCTATTCACTTGATCACTTACGTGCTTTTATTTATATCTTCCCTTACTCTAGAATTTTTTCTTCTTTACTTATAAAACATCTACTTATATCTAATGGTTTCATTGTTAGTTCAGATGCCACTTTATCTCAGAATGTTCCCCTGTTCTTTGGGCCATAGCATTCTTTCTCCTGGAACTCCTATGGCATCTGCAGAATGGCCTAACCTATTCATGTGGCAAATTTATACTGTAGATTTTGGGGTATGCATTTTTAGTCTTTATCCTCTCCCACAGTTCTTAGTCCTGTGCCTAGAATGCTTCCAGTAAGTACATGTTAAATAAATGCATAAAGGAGTTGAGGGAGAGATAGAGAGAGAAAAAGAAAGAGAGACAGACAGACAGACAGAGAGAACCTTTTAATATTAAAAGTCATTTGAAAGTAGAATCAAGAAGAGTCCTTTACATGGTATGTACTGCAAAAATGCTCTGGGCCAAAAATATCTCTCATCTGTATAATTGCTTCATGAAGTTCTACTTTAAAAAAATTCTTTGTTATCTTGAGGTTTTCAGATTTTGCAAATGTCCTGAAATAAGCAGTTGCTAATTGATAAGAGCTTCTCTGTAAGAGGTCCTGTTGCAGAATGGAATATGTTGTAGAATGGGACATGTTGGGAGGGAAGGATATGAGACTGTCTCCTGAGAGCAACGGTATATTGAGAGAAGAAATGAGCAAGCAGATGCAGGCCAATCACAAACTGACTTACCATAAATAGATCATATTTTTCATGCATATATGTTTATGTATACAAATATATACATAGATAAGTATACATCCATGTGTGTGTCTGTTTATCTATCTATCCTTCATTTTGTGGGTTTTATTAAAACCAAGAATATTAAAATTTTTTAAGATTGTAGGACACTTAGGAGATAATATTAAACATAAATATGCTTGTATTTAAGCAGATAGGCATCCAAAGGAGCTGAAATAAAGGCCTTTTTTTTTTCCATTAGAAACATGGCATATTTCTTTCAATTTATTATTTTTTAAATAATGTTCTTGTAGCTTCTGAGGTGAAAAGACTGATAAGTGACACCGACTTTCACTATTTCTAATCCATAAAAAATGACTGGTGTTTCTAAATTTAGCTCATTATAATTATCTGTTTTTTCCCAAGGCATTCACAAGGTTAATCAGGGGTCTTATGACTAATCTCCAAGGAAGGATGCCTGGTAACTAAAGTATTCCTAATGTCATATATGAACGTATGTATCTTTCAAAGATTAGAGCAGATTAAACTCATATCTTTACCTTGCAGTTTTTCTTTTGTGCACATGTGTAAATGACAGCCCCCAGAGCTGGCTCTGTCAAGGGGCATGCCTAAGTCACAACACCTGAGGCTGACCCCGTAAAGGCAGATGTGATTGGACAACTGAGTGGGCCTTCCAAACTCCAAGTATCCCTTTTTTATTTGCCAATTTTTGCTTGATTGAGGCTTTCTCTCTATGATTAAGAATAAAGCATTCTATAACATTGATTAACTGGTTTCAGTTATTTATCATCCATTCATTCATTCATTCACCCACTCATCCCCTTGAAAAATGCAGTGCCTCCCACATGCCACTGTGGGTGGACAAACAGGAATGATGCTAAGTTATGTCCAGGTCACGAGGGAATGATGCACCTGAACCGGGGGACTTGGCTCAGGTAGCAGCAGGAAAGCTGGCTCCCAAACTTAACTTGTCCTGGGCCCCCAAGGTTCCTCATGTTAGACAGTTGGGGCCCCAAACATTCCTGTAAAGGGCAAATACCTAAGGCCAGACTGTCTGTTCTCTATTATAAGCTATATTTGTCTTGCTTATAAGATTGTTGTCACCCTCACCCCTGAAACAAAGAGAACTTGCACGGAGGAGCAGCCGCCACTGGTTTGTGCCCTAAGTCCCAGCAAGTCACACTGGCATTTGATCGGGCCTCTGCCAGAGTATTCCAGTTGCAGGGGAGGTAGAGGCCAAATAGCAAAAAATTCTTACCCTCAAAAACCTTACATTTCTGTGAGGAAGCCAGACAACAAATACAGCATGTGAACAAATGAAATCTGTATGTAGTACATCTGAGAGTAGTAAGCTTGCTTTAGCAGAGGGTGTTGGGAGTGGGGATGGGGGTCCCATTCTCTGTTCAGAGGAGATTTGGAGTGGCGATGTGAGAGAAGACAGCCTCCTGGCCTGGAACATTTGAAGGTGGTAGTGAATGTTCTACCAAGGAAAACGGGAAAGAGTATCAGGGGATATGGGAGGTGCACCAGAGCAAGATGATTTTTTCTATTGTTGACACTATTACAGATACCCCCCATTTTCCCTCCCTTTGCCCCTTCCCCTAGCTCCTTTCATACCCCAGCCTTCACCACATTCAGACCAACATTTTTTTTTCTTTCTTTTTTGCTTTTTGTTTCTCTAGAGGCTGCTCTCAGAGCAAAGTTCACATGAGGATTACAGATGAACACATTACCCAAAGGCCCTCACAGATTGCTGAAGCTTGAAGAGGTCTCTTCATGTGTCAAAATGGGAAAATGACTGTCTTTTCTGCTTACCTCTCAGGGTAGTTGGGAGGATCAAAGGACAGAATAGCTCTAAAGGTGCTTTGAAACAATGAAAGCTTTCCACACTGGTGAGGCATTATCATTGCAGAATTGTGCTAGAATAAGTGAGGTGATTATTCCTGTATTCCAACATTATAAAGATGAATAAAGGTGAGAAAGAGAGAATGGAAGAGAGATAAAATATAAGCTTGGCTGATAAACATGTATATTGAGCTGCTAACTGGCTCTGTTCAGGTGCAGTGACTTCCCTCCTCATCTACAAGTCATTGCTGTTGGCTGTCACATCTTTGTTCTTCTGAGATAATTTTGCTCTTAACCATTAGTGAACAAAGCACATGCCCAATTCTAGAGTAGAAATACTGACTTTACCCTAAAAAATAAATGTGTAAATTGAAAGGCAGGCTAATTAATCAGGCAATAGAAAATAATAACAATTACAAGCAGGAAAGGAGAAACACTGATGAGAAAAAAATGTCTTTTAAGAAACCATAACAGGGCCCTGGCTGGTGACTCAGTGGATAAGGTGCTGGCTTGCGAACCAAAGGTTGCTGGTTCGATTCCCCAGCCAGGGCACATAACCAGGTTGCAAGCCAGGTCTCCAGCCAAGCTCGTAGCTGGAGGCAGGTGAAAGGCAGCCATACATTGATGCTTCTCTCCCTCTCTGCCTCCCCGCCTTCCCCCTTCTCTGAAAATAATAAATAAAATCTTAAAAAAAAAAGCCATAACAAATGTAAAAGTTAATGAATATTTTGATATAAGCAATAAAACTGTCAATTTCCTAGTTTAGTTAACACTTTTGTTCTACTTGTAAGAAAATGTTTTTTTCTTCTTTATTTTACAGACCTCCCCCCCTAAAATTACTAGAGATTGAGAACTGGTAAAGGCCATCTCTGTTGCTCAATGACTTCTAAAATAGTAGGTAGGGAGCCTACAATGAGTTGATGGTGATAGTCTTCAAATATTAGTAATTATTTAAAGGGAAACATTTTCTGAAACAAACCTCTAATGTTTAATTTTTGTCTGCTTGGAATATAGTGTTTCTGTTTTAAATAAGAATTACAGGAAAAAAACATTCAAAATGTTATTATTAGAAATAATTTGGAGAAATTAAAATGACTCTAAGAAAAATACAGGAGAGTATGCTACATATTGTGTTCTGTGAAGGAAAATTAATCAGAGACAAATGTGGTGGGTGAAATAGATCAAACTAATTGATTTAAAGTTGGCTGGACTTCCCAATATGAAATGCATTTGAATGTGTTGCCCTGACAATCCACGATCTACCCATGTGTGTTTGGTTTCCTAAGTTAATTAAAATTTTTTTCATTCCAGCGTTCTCTATTTTTGAGTTCTTGAGCTGGCATATGGTTTGGCCCACAGAGTGCAACCTTAGTCATGTGTCAGAAACAGGACGTGCAGGGAAGCATCTGGCAGATTCAGAAGGCTCGGGTCGGGGACTAGAGGAGCTCCAGTGCCTGCCAACCACACGCCAGGCCCCCCTCTGCAGCTGTCATTGGCTCATGGGGTGTTACAGGGAAAAGTGTTTGTGTCCAAATACAAATGCTGGGAAAAAACGTAGGCAGAGTGAGAAAAAGTGTCACTGGGAGAATTTTTCAGAAATTTGACATATTCTTACATTTGAAAATTCTGGGAGATTCCTACAAGTACTTGTATGGAATGGATTGTGGCATTTGTTTATTTTTAATACTTCATACTATAAATATGTATATATTAGATGTAGGTATCAATAATTTGATATGTAGATACCATGGTATATTAGGAATATATGATAAATATTCTTCCATAAATAAGCAGAACATAAAGCTCATCAACCACTAAACATCTGCTTGCTGGGATCTTAAAAAATAACTTTCTCCTCTTCACTGAATATTAATGTTTTTTTTTTCAATTCAATATATGAAAGGTATTATTATATACAAGTTCATACTGACAACTAAGTAGAGTAGGCAGGTTAATGCTTCCTCAAGGCATCCATATTCTAATCCCTGGAACCTGTGAATATGTTACCTTACATGCAAAAGGACTTTGTAGATGTGATTAAATTAAGGATCTTGAGATGAAAGATTATCTGAATGGTCAGAGTGGAACCAATGTAATCATAAGATTCCTTATAAGAAAGAGTCAGAAAGATGAGGGTCAGAGAAATGTGATGGCAGAAGAGGTCTGAATGACATGGGGTCATAAGCCACAAGTGCAGGTGGCCCCTGGGTTCTGGAAAAGAGAAGGAGATGGGTTCTCCCCAGAGCCTCTAGAAGAAAACGGCTCTGCTGACATCTTGATTTTAAGGACTCCTGACATTCAGAAGTACAAAATAATAAATTCATGTTGTTTCAGCTGCTAACATTGTGGTAATTTTTTTTCTGTAGCAATAGGAATCTAATACATAGAGTTTCTAAATTGATTTGTCTTCCCATTTTCCAGTAAATGTGAGAGGTTCAGTATAAATAGATAGGAAATAAAACTTATTTAAGAAGAAACAAAGATAAAGAAGTACCTGCAAGTTCCCAGATGCACAGCTTAAGAAGTACACTTCACAGAAGCATCTGTAGATGTCTCTCCAATTGCCATACTGTGTGGTTTAACCCTGGTTCCCATGGCATAGACCACCCTTACGAATAAAGCTCAGCAAATACCATACAAAAAAAGGTGAAGGGGGAAAGTTCTACAGAAAATGTGACACTTCATTCTCTGATTTTAGTCAAGTGCTTAAATCCGTAAGTGTTTATTACAAACATCCTTTGTGGTTAGTAGAGAGTTTTCAGAAATGCAGTCACCCAAATAATCACATACACAAGCAGAAGCTGATGGAGGGTTATGGACTGAATGCTTATCCCCTCAAAATTACATGTTGAATTCCTAACTCCGAGTGTGATAGTATTTGGAGATAGGTCCTATGGGAGGTAATTAGGGTTAGATGAGGTCATAAGGCTGAGGCCCCCATAATGGGATTAGTGTCCTTTTAAGAAGAGGAAGAAAGGCCAAAGCTCTCTGCTTCTGTGCACTGTGAATGCCCTGTACAGTATATTATCTAACGACTATGCTGTACACCTGAAAGTGATACAAAAGAATATTCAGTGTTAACTGTCCTTGAAAAATTTAAAAATGACAGGAAGAAGACAGCGGTCTGCAAACCAGAGAGGTCCAGAGAGGAACTGAATCTGCTAGCCCCTCGATCTTGGGCTTCCCCACCTCCAGAGCCGTGAGAAGCTCTGTTTTTTAAGCTCAATGGCTGTTCTTTAAGCCACCCAGTTTTGGGTGTTTTGTTATAGAAGCCTAAACTGCTTGAGATGTGGGGCCTCAATGTTTCATATGAGGAAACTTCAGATTAGTGCTGTAGGAAAGGGAGGCCTGGGAAGCTGTATCCTTAGTAAGTCATTTTGGGAGATTTGAGTTTTCCCAGATTCCTTAAAGGAAAAAAGACTGTAGTCTGGAGCATGCTCTGAGCCTAGGTCCTTAGGGATAAGACTGAATAGGAAATTAAAAGCAGATAGGAGTCATGTGAGATGCAATGGGGCACTTCAGAGGGTGTGACAAGAGCCTAATGCAGAGACTGAATTCCTTGTTAATTGGGCAATAACAACTATTGCAAGAGGCTTGGGGAGGAAACCAAAAATCACTAAACAGAGTACTGTAAGGGCAGTTTTGGAAGCAACACTAAGACACTTCAGTAAGATAGTACTAGGTTCCCAGACTCCGGGAAGCACAAGAAGAGGAAAGTATGATAGTCCAGGTAGAAAATAACTGGTTTTTCATAAAAGTAGGAACAAAGGAGACATGATCTGAGAGAAGAGCAATGACAGAAATTACCAGGTGATTCGAGATATGGAGAAAACTGCAGTATACGTATTTTTAAATCCCTTGAAACTTCATGAGTGGACACTCTGCAAAAGAAATACTGGAAGGAGAGATAAATGACTATGGCATTTCAGTTGTAATGGAATATATAGCTCCAAATGCCTTCCACAATGACAGGACATAATATATGAAATTCAATGAATGGCAATTTGGGAGGAAGGCAAGTAAATTTGTCTCTCATGTATGTATACGCACGCTGCAGTTGAACTCAAGGGAAAGGATTGTGTCTGTAATGTCCAAATGAGTGAAGAGAGATAGAACCCAGCACCAATCTCTGGCATTCCTTCATCAGAGTGGGTTCTTTTTTTTTTTTTTTTTTTTTTTTAAGATTTTATTTATTATTTTTCAGGGATAGGGGAAGGGAGAAAGGCAGAAAGGGAGAGAGACATCAATGTATGGTTGCCTTTCACCTGCCTCCAGCTACAGACCTGGCTGGAGAACTGGCCTGCAACATAGTTATGTTGCCCTGGCTGGGAATCGAACCAGCGACCTTTGGGTTCGCAGGCTGGCGCCTTATCCACTGTGCCACCAGCCAGGGCCCTAGAGTGGGCTTTTTATTGGAGATGGCACAGCTGGATGGTGTGGGAAACAGGAATTTTAATAGTAGAAAGCACCTTTTGTGAATACATTTCAAAAGGCTTAGAACACTAATATTAGGTAACTATGTGGACTATTCTACCACCATTTACAAAATAGAGTCACAACCCTGTTATCTCTAACATAAGACTGAGAAGTCTTATTGCTCTATCTCAAGAGCCCCACATTATCTTCACTGTGACATCAGTATTTAAACCCATACAATCCTTGATGGCACCTATCACTTTTCTTTCTTTGCCTTCCATTCCTGTCATAACAGGCATATTTCTTGTCTGTATATCAGCTTCTCTTCCCCCAGAAGACCAGTTAAAAGCTCAGTGGGATAATTTTATGCAGCTCCTCCACATTTAAAGATGTACTCATAAAATATTCTAGCAATCACAAGATAAATGCAGAAGACACTATTGAGAAAATGGTAATTCTTATAACACTTGATAAAACCCTAAGTTCATATGTGTGGAGTTCTAAGGCTCCTCTGGTGCTCAGAGGCAGATCCTCATTTCAGAGGGAAATGATGCATTTCATTAATATCTCCAGGGTTGCCTATGTCTTTTTATGAATCTGTCTTTGATTCGATGCCAGACAGGGCAAAAAGAAATTGCCACTTTTTTCCTAAACTTTTCCCCACAGGCCTATTCTGTCTTCCTGGTTAATGAGTTTTATTCTCCCTGCTATAGAAAAATGAGTTATTTAAATACAACCCTTATGAAAGAACACACCAACTTTTTGAAATTTACATATAAATTTTTAACTTATTGAATCTACTTACAAAAAAGAAAAGTAAGGTCCTGCTGGTGACTTGTCACAGGTTAGTCAATTTGTTAGTAGTTTCCTCAATATTCCACCGATTTGGTCATTTTGACTCTCTGGGTTGGAATTCCAGCTCAATTTCTCACCAGCTGGTTGAGAAATCATTATGCCTCAGTTCCCCCATTTATCCAATAGCATTTTGGATCTCAAGTGGAAGCCATGAGGTCCTCTATTTGCTCAACCTGAACTTCCACACACTGTGACAAGATGAGTTGATAGGTGTCCCCAAAGGAAAAAATAGGCTGGAACACAGCCACAATTACTATGGCAGATTGTGGAAGTATCTGGGCCTAATGAGTCTACATTGGTATAAGGAAGATGAGCTTCAATTCCATAGATGTGGAGAGCGAAGAAAGTGGAAGAGCAGTGCAATGCCCACTGGAGCAGCCTCTGTGACAGGGATCTGAAAAGCACTGGGGAGTGGAAGTCATGGGAGCAGAGGAGATCAGAGAGGAAGCAAAGAAAGGGCTTAAGTGTGGGGCTCTCAAGTCAACAGGCTGCCCAGGAAGTGGAAATCAGGTGCTACTGCAATAGGCAAACAAACAGGAAGCTTAGGCTACCTTCAGAGAAGCTCAAGAGGCACTGGCCAAAGCTGATCTGGCAAAACGTGATAGGCGAGAAGTTACTCAACTGAGTGAGACATGCCAAACTGGCATGATGGCTAATCCCAGTCTATTAACCATGAAGCCCTGTGGTATTGAATAGCAAGTGGGCAATGAGGGAGAAAGAACAGTCTTTCCTGGAAGAGGACCAATCTACAGGATCCTAGAAAATTTACTGAGTATTCATCTTAGATACTCCTCACTTGGGTTACTTTTGTAACACTGGAAAATTCTTATTTTTAAATAATCTGAAAAAACACCCCACCAAACAGTTTTGATTTTAGTAGTGATTTTCTAAAACAACACAAAACAAAACAAAAAACACCTTCAAATGATGAAGATATATGAAACAAGTTATGTACTGTCATGAATTCATATTAAATTCTTGGTGTTTTAATTCAGATTTACTGTTGATTTTAGTAGCTTTATTGCTGGGTAAATATTAATTCCCTGTATCTACTGTATATGTTATTAACTTCTCAAGTTTTTATGTCATAAAATAATAGACATCTATAGTCATAAAGACATACTCCATTATGAATGAAAATATAGATATTAATTCTTTTCAGAGTATGTGTCATATCTAACAAAGACTATGCCTATATTCATATGAAGTTTTATTGTAAAATAGGAAACTATGCAACTCAACTAATTCTTTTAATAAAAATTCCAAATATCTCTAAAATAATCCTTAAAACTCTTGACATAAAGGTCAAGAGAATCACCCACATGGTGTAATATTTATATTTCTGTAAAATATAAGTCAAATATAAAATATTAATTTTTAGCAATACTTTATGTATTTATTATACTGAAGCAAAATAGACAGTATGATATATTTCTATGAACAGTTACCACATAATAAAAGTTTCAACCTCTCATGAAGATGTAAGTCCAAACTTGTATAACACATCCATTTTATATAATGCATAGATTTTAGTTAAATATTAATGGCAGTGTTTATATAAATTTCATATTAGGTAATCTTAGCTTTCATAAGAAGAATAATCAAAATAGTGACATATGCAGTATGAACACTTACAAAAAGACTCTTTCTTGTTTTCTCTTGCAATATGCTCAGTTTATCTAATAGAGATTTTTAAAATTATATACAACAATGCAGTTTGTATTAATTAGTACCAATAAAATCTATTGAATTTGGACATTTATGGTTTTAATAAATAAAGAAAGCAATTTTTAAAAATCATTGAAGTTAACATATGACATCTCAATGAAATTTTTTATTAATCAGCATTTCTTCAAACAAGTTTAAATAAGTATCTGAATGCTAGTTCACAATTTTTTCTTACTCATGTGATATAAAAGTTCTATTGCTTACAAATTAAGCACATCCAAACTGAGCTTAGATATTTTTTGCTTATAAGTTAAGCATAAGTTAACTGCTTATAAGTTAAGCCACATTCAGACTGAACCTAGATATATTTTTTGCTTATAGTTAAGTCACATCCAAACTGAGCTTAGGTATTTTTTTTAAAAATTAGCTAATGAATGTACAAATGTAAGATCTGTCAGTTTAATATGCCATACTGACTTATTAAAGAGCTTTTGCTTGTTTATCTGTAAATTAATTAAACGGGACTTTTGGACACTTCGGCCCTCAGTTTCTTTAATTCTAAAACCAGGAGGATGTCAAGAGGAACCTCCAAGGTCCCACTCCACTTTAATTCTGGTTTCATGATTATGTTGAGTGGTTCTTTCTTAATCTAGTACTCAGTTTCACATTTAAGGTTATTATTGATAGGTACTTATTCATTTTGATTTTTTTTCCTCTTTTTACCCTTGTTTCTCTCTCTCTCTCTTTCTTTCTTCCTCTTCTTATAGCAGTCCCATTAACATCTCTTGCAATGCTGGTTTGGTGGAGATATATTCTTTTAGCCTTCTTTTACCTGGGAAACTCCTTATTTCACCTTCCATTTTGAATTAGACACTTACTGGGTAGAGTAGTGTTGGTTGGAGGCCTTCACTTTTAAAAGTATGGAATGCTTCACAAATTTGCATGTCATCCTTCTGCAGGGGCCATGCTAATCTTCTCTGCATTGTTCCAATTTTAGTATATATGCTGCTTAAGTGAGCACTGGTGCTCAGTTTTAATGTACTTTTTGAAATATCATACCTACTTTTATCCTGTATTTTTAGCTGCCATTGTACTTGTGCAATAGCACTGCTTCACAGTTTTAGAATCTAATTTTGAGCTGTGAACATGCAAATATTTATTTTTTGTTTTAGATGTTTAAAATGGACATACTATCATCATTTTCTCATATAATTGGATCATCATTAAACCAGGATAAATTGCACCCTATTTCCACCATTCCTCAATTTGATATATTATAACAAGTGTGAAGGATATGGTTTCATTATTTTTATTATGCTATAATGTTAATAATAATTATCACATTAATTTTGGAATTTAAGTGTAACTTTATTTTTAAGATGGCGTCATTTATCCTTTCTTAGTTGGGAAGTAGGTAAATCTTCATTATGCCTTCCCCCAAATTTTACTCTGAAGCAGTATTTACTTGGCATTGGCAGTGGATGCAGTCTAGCAGCCTCTGGATAATACCCCATATATATTTTTGCCTTTCTTAGGCCAGTGAAATACTTGTAGTGAATCTTGTCTTCCATGTGCAAGGCAGGTTTTAGGAGCTTCCTTTTCACCCCACTCATTGCTGGATGAACTACTGAGACTTGTTTCCTTTTCCATCTTGAGGAACTCTCTTGTGAAAAGATTCCTCAGTCTGCTTCTCTGATATACTAAGACAATGGTAGTGGAAGGACAATAGTAATTGAGAGTTAAGGTAATTTATCCATGGGAAGATAGGTCACATCCATGGGCAAACACATGGCTAGATCATAAAATGGTTCATCTACCACTGAGATTCTCCTTATGGTCAGTTCTGAGCTGTTTCGGAGACCACATTAATTATTACAATGATCTACATGCATAAGGTAGATTTCATAAAACTGGAGTGTAGCAATTATGTCTTTTGTCCCATATGTTACCACTTGCTTTGATATCTTGTACCATTTAATATTAACTTTCAAATTACTCCTTATGGTGTACTGGGGCCTTTCTTCCAGTTTATAGGCCTTACAATTTCCTTATTGTTACAACACTTTTATTTTAATCCTCACCTGAGGACATTTTTTTTATTGCTTTTTTAAAAAGAGAGGAAAAGAGAGAGGAGAGGAGAGGAAGGGAAGGGGAAGAGGGGAGGAGAGAAGAGAGGGGGAGAGGGGAGGAGAGAAGAGAAGAGAAGAGAAGAGAGAAAGCTTTACACATTGATTGGCAGCTTTCTCCTACGTGCCCTGACTAAGGATTGAACACACAACCTGGGTTTGTGCTCTGGCTGGGAATCAAACCCATGACCTTAGGTTCTATAGGATGATGCTCCAACCAATTAAGCTACACCAGCCAGGGCACTTACAAAGTTATTTTAATTTTACTATTGTTGTTTTAATTGCTAAGAAAAGTTGGTGACTTTTAAGGGGATAGTAGAATTAAGATGAATCTAATATCTCTTTCCTTTCACTACCAAACATCCTGAAAAAAATCTTGCTCACTGATTCTATTGTACTTTCCACATATCCCCTCCTTCATCTTTCATAGTGTCACTTGGCCCTCGTTACTCTTCTGCTCTCGTAGTCAGTCACCAATTTCCTCTTAGTCACCAAATTCAGCATTTCTTTTCAGGTTCTGTATTTATTGCAACAACAAAATCCCTGTCCATTCTTTTATTTCTGAAACTTTTTCCTTCTGTGATTTCCTTGACACTTGAAGGTATTCATTTCATTTTTTTTTTTTTTGCAATTCTTTCTTTGTGTGTTCTTGCTCTGTAAATGTGGATCTGTCCTTAGTCTTCTGTTCTTAGGCCTTTCTCAGTTCATGATTAATTCAATTATCTTCTGCATGTGAACGGTCTCTCCACTGAAAATTTCTCTTATGAGTTGAATGTTGAATGCCCTGCCAGCACCTCCAACTTAATATGACCCCAGTAAAATCCATCATCTCCCCTGTCAAGCCAGCTCTTCTTTTTGCCCTATCTAATCCTTCTAATGATACCATTGTCTGTCACTAAGAGGCTCAGAATGAGTCATCTCAACTTTAACTTCTAAGTGCTTCTTATACTGGTCTTATCCCCATTCCCAGAGAGTTCTACTTTCATCTCCATGGTATTCATCATTGGAAATTTACTAACCCATTTTAATGATTTATCCTCCTGAAGCTCAATTCTGACTGTGTTCTAACACCTTCCATGGGTCCTCAGCTGCTTATAGAATCAAGTCCAAGTTTCCAAGCCTAATTTTCAAGGTCCTGATACATCTAGAGCCGTTCTAGTTTTCAACCTCATTTCTCATTACTGTTCCCTAGATATTATTTATTTATTTTAAAGATTTTATTATTTTTATTTTTAGAGAGAAGGAAAGAGAGAGAGAGAAGCATCAATGTATGGTTGCCTTTTTTCATCTGCCTCCAACTACAGACCTAGCTGGAGACCTGGCTTGCAACTTTATTATGTGCCCTGGCTGGGGAATCGAACCAGCAACCTTTGAGTTCACAGGCTGGTGCCTTATCCATTGTACCACCAGCCAGGGCTGTTCCCTAAATCTTTAAACCTCACTTGCTGCCTTTGCTTATGGCTTCTCTGCCCATAAAGACACAAATCCTGCATATCAGTAAACACCTGATAAACCAAATTGTTTTTTCATCTTTTGCTATATTTTCTCATTTTGCTATGTTCTAGAAATAAAAAGTGAGTAATTCATTATTCCTATCTGCCAGGTATGTGTTAGGTTCTAGGGATGTAAAGTTCTCATGTAATTGTCTTATGTTGCCTACCTGGTTCTATAAGCTCTCACATAAAGAACACATCTGATTCTTTTTCAGAGTCTTCTAAAACAGCAAGTACATAATTTTAAATGAATGATCAAAAACGGAATCCCAAACTTGCTCACCAAGGTTCACTCCTTCAACCCTTTTGCATGCATATTTCTGCTTGACATTTGCTCTTTGTTTCTGAACTCAGTTGACAAGATTGCATGTGAAAATTTGTGCAAAATTACACCAAGTGTTTTCCTACTTAAAACTGTAGACAAGAGTTCTATTTTGCTTTAAAATAAATGCATGCAGAAATAAGGAAAGGAGAGCTACTGTTCTTATTTTCACTGTGACCTGGGTCGGTGGTAATTCTCAATAACCTTTTTCAATTAACAAGATGAAAAAAAGAAAGACTAGGACTATTGCCTCCACCCTTAGATATTCTGCATGAGTCAACCTCTGGGTTGAAATTTTAAAATTAATTTACTCCAAAGGATTTGATAAGGAAGCAAGCACTATTACAAATACCATTGGGGGAAGAAAGCCATACAGAAGGTAAAGAGTCCCATTAGCATGCCCTTGGAGTTGCAACAAATACAATGCAAAAACACTTAACTCCCAGTGACAGCTGTTGCTCTTTACAGAAGCAAATCAGACTATTTTTACATTAGGCAAGTAATCTTCACAGGGATGTAAGAGACTGATAATGATTTTATAACCTCTATTTTAGAGTTAAAGAAATGGGCAAGAAGAGCTTGAGTTGTCTCACTAAGGAGGCACAATTATTAAGTAACAGAGTGAGGATTGGAAGCCAGGCAGCTGAGTGGAGGTTGAGGAGTGAACTGCTACATCACACTGCAGCATAAGGGTGCAATGAAACTTGGGATCTCACCCTAGTCACAGAGGGGTCCACGTGCCCCACAGGCATGCTATTTCTAGAGGACATGGATGCTCGGCCACCCTTCACTGAGCCTGCATCCCTTTTCTGCTCCTTTTGCTGTACTAGTCTTTGTCTCCACCCCTCTGTACCTTCCTTTCATTCTGTTCCTGGCCCCAAGGTGTTGCTTCTCAGTAGCCTTGGGGCTGACTCTGTGCTGTGCTGTGCTTTTGTTCTGGAAGCTACCCTGCCTACTCCTTCCTGCTCTCGTCCCTCCTGGTTCCTTAGGCTCTGGATGATGGAGGCATGAACCAGGGCTGAGTACAAGCAAGCCCATAGTGACAGCCTAGTGACTGCTGAACGCCTGGTCCAAAGGGTACAATAAGGTAATTTAAATAAAAGCTTTCACTTTAAAAGGTAGTACATGAGTTGGTAATGAGCTAAAGTAATATCTATTAATTGTGGGAAGTAGAAGAAAAGGCTCATTTGGATAGTGTTATTTATTTATTCCCATATGTGCCACATGCTAATAAACCACTGAAAAATCTTGTAAACTCATATTACAGTTACCCAACAATAAGCTGGATCTAAGTAGGCTTCAAAAATAACTCTTTTTCCAGTTGGCTAACATATTCTCAGGTGAGACCTTCATAGCAGGGCAATCCTAGTAACGAGTCCCTAAAAGGAAGATTATTTTAAAACTTTCACTTAGTTTAAATATATTTCTCAGACTGTTCATCTTAGTTCTAGGTAGCTGATAAATACCAAATATAGTACAATGAAAGTCAAAAATCAAGTAGATGAAATACCACATTTCCTCGCTGATGAATAAATAGCATCTCTAAGTAACAAATTAAGCAAACAAAACAATGCTTGATTCTACCTAAAAGCAATCACATCTAGAATGTTTCCAAACAATGTATACTATATTGTTAAATTATCTTATAAATAAATTCTTAACAGATTATAAATCACACAAGGAAATGTGCATTTTAATCCATTAGAATAAAAATATTTCCAATCAAAAATGTCACTTCCTTGATTCAGAGATTCTAATGACAGAAGGTACTGGGATAAAGCCTGGTTTGCTACTTATTTTAAATAAATTGTTCTCTCTTGTTCCTAAAACCTTTGCAATGCCTCTTACAGTTAGAAATGAAGCTTGGGCACATAATGTGCTGCTTGCTCTCTGTGGCTTCTCAATAGATTTCGCTTTTGAAGTCAGTCCAATCAGCTCAGCTCCATTCTGTGTAGCCCTAATAAGCCTTCCCACCTCCATTCCTGACCAGCAGTGAAATTCATTATACAAAGTGGCCCTTTAGCTCTTTCTCACTAATTTTTATCATGAAAGTTTCAAGTTACTCAATGTACACAATTTAAGCAGTCAGTCCATGACAGAGTACACAGGGGTTTTGTCATTAAATGGATTCTGATACGCAATGTATTTCATCCAATCAACAAGGTTTCAGTACCTGCTATAGGCAAAGGCCTGGCCCATGCCTTGTAGGAGGAGTGGGCGTCCATACAGTGGGTTCCAAGGATGAGTGGGCCTTGGAACTTAGCACACCCTGGCTCACAATCCAACACGGCTGAAGGAATCATCTTTGAATAACACCGATACATGCCAACCATGAGACATACTGTTAGTGCTACAGAGCTGTGGGAGTACAGAAGATTAATTCTGAGAGGAACCCATCTTAAGCAAACTGCTGGTGGGATAAGACATAGGCAAGAGAAGTTTGCTTATATCATTTATAGAGTATTTACCCACACACATAGGAAAAATAAATTATAATTTTTTCCTAAGACAGGATGCAGAGAACCTGACTAGCTGATGATATTTAAATGAGCCTTCATGCCATTATCGAGAATTTGAAATTTATTTGAACTCAGGAAGCATACATAAGTAAAGGAGTCTTCTAGGAAGAGGAGGAAAGAAAAATGTATCCTATGATTCTTCCTTTCCACCAAAGTATCCTTTTCAGAAATTTTCCTTTGCTTCAAGTTTAACACAGGGGATTGCTATGGAAGTTCAATGCCAACTGTGGCTGCTTATTTTACACACAGGCTCTGACACCAACAGCTCCCTGCTCCCCCTGCATTTTGAAGCCACCTGGTGAGGTCTGTGCCTGAGCCACGTGCCATGATGCCATTTCTGAGCTTGAGGCAAGAAAACATTTCCCTGCCCGTGTGTAAACAAGTGGACAAAAACCTCATCACTTTATAAAAGTGAATACTATGTACCAAGGAGAACCAGACACAAGGTATTCTTAGCACCTCCAGGTTAGCCAGCATAAAAATGCTCACGCGTGTTGTGTTAGAGGGAAAGATACTAACTTTTCATAGTTGTAGCTGTGGAAAATAATGTTGACTCTATATGTCAAAATGAAAAACACATGTTTATGTTTCAGATATTTTCCCCCGTCCTTCATTCTTAACCCCAAAGTAATGACTAAGCATGCCCAAAGAGGCACTTTATTTTTATAGCCATGCTCACAAAAAGCCAAAATGGCACCTGAATGACTTTCTCCTCTAATTGCTTACAGTCATAATTTTTAGCACTAACGTTATAGTAGCTGGAATTGTTTTCAATTGCAAGTGCTTCCTTTTTCATTTTCAAGCACAGCAGAAAAGATAGAAAAGTTCCTTGCAGAGCTTGAGAGTGAGAAAGTTTGATGCTCTCACTACTCCTATGATGGGAAAGGAAAATAGATTTCTAACCTGGTCAGATCCCAGAAATCCCAGTTCTCCAATCCCCAGAGGAAAGCTACTCCCAGCATTCCCCGAGTATCATAGTTATAGCCATCCATTCTGTGCAATAAAATGTCACACCAACTCTAGTGTTTAGATCCATGCACTGTGTGTTTTTTTACCTCCTCCTTCTTTGAAAAGGATTCCTTTACTTAACAGGTCAAAGAATATTATTGGAAATAGGGATAGTCTCTTAGAGTGATTGGCAGAGTTTATCAAACAATTCAGAAAGCTAACTAAAATGTTTTTCCAAGGAAGCACACACAAGTGATACGGCATCATCGTTAAGGGGCATTTAGCTGTAGGAACTCAAAAGGGATGATTTGCTATTTCAGACATAGGGAAATGGCAAACATGTTCAGAGGAGTAACAGTTATGCTCTGGGAACTTATTTAACTGGAACATGGTTTAATGACATGTTAGTCTGAGCCTAAAGTGCCATAAACATTTACTGCCCATAGCATATAATGAAGCAGTGGAGTAATGCCTTTATCAGAGGCTGTTTCTTAATCATTCAGGGCCCATTAACAATCACAACAGAGGTAAACAGAAACTGTGACATGTGCCTCTAAAAATACTGCTTATTGGCAACTACTCTCTGTAAGAGGTATTTTGTGTTCATTGGAACCATTAGTGTGTGAGTGAAATTTTCCAGCAGTTCACAAAAATACCCGGACCACATCAAGAGCACATCTGTGAACTTCAGAAAAAAAATGAAAGTAAGAGGAAGCTTAAAAAAGTAGCATATCTCTGTTATCTGGGCAGAATGACTGTCACTAAATGCTCCTTTGTCTCAACAGTATTAAAATTAATTAATGAGGAAGTGCTCCGTGTGCCAATTTCCACCCAACATGGTCAACATCAGGATTATTATTTTTACATGTGTTCTTTGGTGTGCAAAGTTTTGTCTAGTCAACACTGATGTGACTCAAAAAATATGGTGTCACTTTTACAGTCATCTTTATTCACCACCTGTCTTGGGAAAGGCTCCTTGTCATTTCCAAGACATAAGACATAAAAATAACGAATAAAAACAGGCTGGTGTTTTTCTAGCTTTAAACTGATTTATTTTAAATTGATACAGTGGATCATCAGGATGAGTAACATGAGACACAGGAAGTAGAGTTATAGCTAATCAAAAGAGAATGTTGCATGGCTTTGATGATTGTTATACCTCAAGCACTGAAATAGAGACCAAATAAAAAGAAATGAACTCCATTGCAGCTTCTTTATGTGGCATCTCTCCACTTTTCCTATTTCCATGATAGATGCTCTTCCTATATCCTGACTTAACAGTGCATTCAGTCATTGGAAGTAGAAAATTCAAAACCATACTCATCAACTTCTTCCTGAGATATTCCTAAGAATCTCTTTCTTAAATCCTCCTACTTCTCTCCATTTCCTTTGCTATTAGCCCAGATGTTCGACTCAGCAATTTCTGTCCCCAGTCAACTGTTGGCATTGCTGCCAGAAGAGGGATCTTTGCAAAACAACCATTTGATCACATCTAGCTCCTGCTGAGTCTTCTTTGGCAACTTATTACTCTCAGTATGATACCTAAGATATTAAACCTGCTTCCTTTCCTACTTTCCTTTCTACACAAAGGCCATCTTGAATTTCTGCCAGTTACCCCCAAAGATCACATTCTCTTATTCACAGGCCTTTGCCCTTACAGCTTCCTCTGACTGAAATACCTTCTTGAATCCTGTCTCTGACTCCTGCAGAGAGCAACACCTTCTTATCCTTCAGGTCTCATCTCAGATGTCACATCTTCAGGGAGGCTGGTTTGGGTGGGAGCCAAAGAACAGGTATGTTGAACACATGCCTTACTAACCCACATAGGAGTGTTAAACAATAATGGTTTACCTTAGTGGTTTGTAAGCTCTAGTGAGTTTCATGATTGCCCGAGCCCTGCTATTCAATGGAGTTGTGGTGCATTCTGGATATATTTGACAAGCTCCTTCAGGTGACTTTGAGGACCAGGGCTTCAGCTCAGACGTAATGAGAATAGACAATAATAAATAAATACTTTCAAAGTAAAAAAGATATTCATTTTAGATAATAATTTATAATATAATAGATTTTACCTCTCCTTGAGAGAAAAGATGACTATTGCATTAATCAGTTATGCCTTTTAAACATCTATTTGATTGTTATACATATAGTAAATACTAAGTAAATATGATGAGGTAAAAACTTATTGAGTATTTATTATTAATCAAATTTTATGGTATAAATATTATTTTATTTATAAGCAAGGGGGAGCTGGTACTTAAACCCAGACAGTCTGATATCAATACCTGCACTATTTCAAAACTACTTTGCTGACTGATTTCAAGAATCCACTTATAAGATATCCCGATATCAAAAATAAACACACATAGCAAGAATGTGTAGAAAAGGGAACTCTTATGATCTGTTGATGAGAATACAGATTGATGTAGCCACTATGGAAAACATACAGAAGGTCCTCAAAAAAGTCAAAAATGAAAATGAAACTGCCTTATACCCCAGCAACTCTACTTATGAGTATATATCCAAAGAAACTCAAATCACTAATTTGAAAATACATGGAGTCCCATGTTCACTGCAGCATTATTTACAATATGGAAGTAAGCCAAGCACCCAATGGTAGGTGAGTAGATAAAGAAGTCATGGTATATATATATATATATATATATATATATATATATATATGTATATATACACACAATGTAACACTATTCAGTCATAAAAAAATGAAATATTACTATTTGCAACAGTATAGATGGGCCTACAGAATATTATGCTAAGTGAAATAAGTTAGTCAGAGAAAGACAAAAACCATATGATTTCACTTACATGTGGAACTGGGGTAAGAAGAGGAAAGGTCTAGTCAAAAAATAAGTGTAAAGGACTCATGGACATGGACAACAGTCTGGGAACTGACTGTGGGAGTGGGGGCGATGGGCAGCAGGAGAGAGCAATAGGGAAAAATGGGGAAAACTATAATTGAACAACAATAATATAAATTTTTTAAAAATAAGGAAGAAAATACATGAACAAACAAAATAGAAGCAGACTTCTAGGTTCAGAAATCAGATTGCATGGACAACAGGTGGGATTGACTTTGGGGGGAAAGGGTGGGTGGGGAGGGGAGCAAAAAAGGGATGGATGTAATACAACAACAATAAAATTAAAAAAAAAAAAATCAGATTGATGGTTGCCAGAGGGGAAGGGTGTTCAGGGGACTGGGTGAAAAAGGTGAAGGGATTAAGAAGTACAAATTGGTACTTACAAAATGGTCACAGGGATATAAAGTACAGCATAGGAAATATGGTCCATAATATTATAATAATAATACATGATACCAGGGGCACTGGAAGTATCAGGGGGAGCACTTTTTAAAGTATACAATTGTCTAACCAGTATAGTATACACCTGAGACTAACACAAAATAATATTGAATATAAACTATATTAAAAGAGAAACACTCAAATAAATAAATATGGAATAAAGCACTTTACTACACAAACTGAGAGAATTTTCATCAACAAATCTTCATGACAAATAAGGTATACTTATAATAAATTATGAGAGATAAGGCTGCTTATATTACCAAATGATTATTAGGTACCTAACTGAGATTTTAGAGTCATAAACCCTTCTACAGATTTTATTCCCATACAGTGGAAGAAATGCAACTAAAATTAACAAATATAATTAAAAAGAAGAAAATGATTAATCCTCACAAAAATAAGGTAAGGAGTTAGAGTAAGTTCAGCAAAAGCCCTGAGGTCCAAAACTGGATAGCAAAAAATAGCAGGAGATCAAGGAAAGCAGTAGACTAATTATTCTTAGGCAAACCCAAGAGGTCATCTTGAGATGACCTATACAGAAAATAAAATTTTCTCTTAAAAATACAAGGCGTCAAGATGTTTAGCCAATGTATCTTTAACTATAAATAAGTATTATACCATGATATAAATCCCATACTGTTGGAAAAGAAATAGTTGTCTGATAGTCAAACAGCCAATTAACTTATATCAACTTTATGGGAAACAAACCCCATATTGTTGTTTTGTCCAGGGTTCTCATTCTTATTTCCTCCATCAGTCCCAGTTTCACACTATAAACCACTGAAGTCTTCCTCCAAGCCCCATTTAATGGATATGGATGCACATAAAAGGAGGAAAAAGACACGTACTTTATCCTGCTCTTGAAGACTCTTAGAAAAGCCATACAGCCTTTAAGGGGAAATAAACAAAAACAAACAGGATAAAAGAGAGCTACTTTTCATTAGTCTGTGCTGAATTCTTTTAGATTCTGAGTGCTTAAATCTGTGAATATAATGATGTGATGTGACTCACTGATGACGAACAGTGGTACCTGGCAATTAAGTGCTTCTTTTAATAATATTAACATTTCCATATTTCATACTGTGTCACTCAGAAAGGGCACACTAGATTGGTTTCACACTACCAAAGGACTCTAGTGTAAATTCTCTTTTTAAAATTTAAATTTACATTAGTACTTGCAAACCTACTCCTAGCTTGCTGCACAGACAGATTTGGTACTTAAGACTTCAGTAGAAGGAGTGGTAAAGCGTAAATTATAAATTGTTGCAACTCTTTGGCAAATCAATTCTATTACATGTATAAGCCAGTAATTCTACTTCTAGATATCTATCCCAGGAAAATAATCTGACATATACACACATACACACACAAAGTGGTTTTTGTAGAAAGGTATTTATCACTGTAGAATTTGTAATAGTGAAAAATTGGAAATAAACTTAATTGAAGCCCTGGCTGGTAGCACAGTGGATAAGGCACCAGCCTGTGAACCCAACAGTCGCTGGTTTGATTCCCCAGCCAGGGCACATAAACAGGTTGAAAGCCAGGTCTCCAGCCAGGTCTGTGGCTGATAGCAGGTGAAAGGCAATCATACATTGAAAACAACAACAACAACAACAACAACAACAAAAAAAAACTTAATTGATAGGAAAATTTCACATGATGAATTATGACCAAACCACTAAGATACGTTTTTTGAAGCATTTTCATGAAAACAGATAAATGATTATGTTACAGAATTAAATGAATATAAGTTATATACCATACGTTCCAAAAAATTCGGAAGGAAATATTGCAACATATTAGAAGTAGTGGTACTCAAATAGTGGGGTTATTAGAAAACTTTGTTCTTTTTATTTTTCTTAGCTTTCTAATTTTAATCAATAAATGTATAGTACTTTTTCAATCAGTAAGAGAAGATAAAGGAGCAAACATTTTTAAGGGCATTATTTAGATGGAGACTAACCCTTTCCTTACGGGGTTCAGGTTTTGTCATCGTTTGCATTTTTGCCTGTCTTGTTTTTTATACCAATGGGCTCTGTCAATATTGTTGGGAATGATGCCTATATCCCTTCTTATAGTTATTAATATAGCTATGAATTAGCATTATTTGGCAAGGAGCCCAATCAATGCCAAATAAAGAGAAATGCTTTTACAAGGTTCATGGAACTTGTTTAGCATCACAAAAGTTGAGAGAGAGAGAGAGAAAGAGAGAGAGAGAGAGAGAGAGAGAGAGAGAGAGAGAGAGAGAGAGAGAGAGAAGCTGTGGTAGACCAAAAAAGAAAGCGAAGTCAAAGTCCAAGATATTTCTGGGCTCTATTTCTATTCTGCCTCCTTCTTTAATTTTCTTTTGCCAGTAGCCTCTCAGTAGATTCTAGGCACCAGGAAGAAGCGACGTATACTATGAAGCATCTCAAAAATCCAGAACATAAAATGTAAGGTCACATAAATGTGACTTATAAATGCTTTTGTTTATATTCAAGAGTCTAAGTTTTATAACATGTTATATATACTTTACTTCTAACATATCTATTTATATAGCTACTAATGTTATCAGAAAAGATCATTGGGTTTATATTTCTCTAAGAATAAAGAAGACTCTTTCTTTAGAGATATCTGAAGAAAACACTTTGGGAAAATATAAAAGATGAGAAAGATTGTGGAATCAAGCATTTAGTCAAATAAATAAGAAGTATCTGGTGACAGTAAATAGGATCAATCTATCTCAATGACTTTAGTCTATGAACAAATTAAGAACATGTTTTCTTTTTAGCAAGCATGTATAACATTTAAAGCTTTAACACAATGGAGCCAAAGTTCCAGAATTTTGAGGAAAAATTGGGCATGAGACAAGTTTATAGGACAGACAAACACAATGCCTGTGGAGATATTCAGTGTGGACACACGGGGCAGGCCTTGGTGGTATAGACAGCAAGCTTCATGTTTGGAAACTGAAACCATTAAGCACAAACTCCTGGAAAAGCTTATCGGAGTTAAGGTCCTTAGAGAAATGTATATGTTTGGCAATTCCCATGCCAAACTTAGAGGAGCATGGCTTTTAGGACTCAGCAAGAAAGCGGCACAATGACTTTCCCCATCAAGTGTTCGTTCCTGGTCCAGATTTTATCTTAAGTCTATTATACAGATTTGTATTTTCAAAATTTAAAATGTTGAGAATGAACTTGTACATGGTGATATTTCACATCCCCACCCCACCACTCCCAAAAAGAAGTTTCTTTTGAAACAAGAATCAATGACAATATAACACTAGGAACAAAGATTATGTCCAAGACAAATATTGACCATGGCTGGACTGAGACTGGACTCTGTGGTTGCCTCAAAAATAAGGACAGGTACTGCTGTTAGGCACCAGGAAAAATGTGCTAGTGCAACCTTGAATACAGTGCCCTAAGTGTCTCTGGAAACTTGAATGCTGGTGCAGCCCAGGGACTGACTGATAGTACTATGGGAGAATCATAAGAACATGGAATCGTTCACTATAGCATGGTGATCATTCCTTGCATTCAACACAGAGATGCATGTTTATAGGAAGAAAGAATTTACCAGGAAAAGTGAGTTTTATGAAACTAAGCTCTAATAAGGCCAAAATGCAGTGCTATAGACTGGGCAGCATTTGGAGTGGGGAGGGGTGGGCAGGTCTGATTTCTGGCTTGCTCTATTTTTAACTAGTTTTTGGACTTTTAGGAGGGTTACTTCATAGGGATGCTAAGGTTCTTTCTAAACCAAATGCTTTGATTCAGGAATATACAAAAAGCCCATCTTTAGAAATGTGCCTCATATTGATCTTTGTTACTGAAATGAGACTAGAGCTAGCACAAATAGAATTCTTTGTACGTTAAAACAATGATACAAAGTCAAGTTCTGCTTTGCCTGCATGAGGGACCAGAACTGAGTCAGCAGTTAATTTCATCAGCAGATTAAGTATGAAAAGAATTATTTCATTGTATAAAATGCTTGAGTAATTAAAAATTGCTACCACTGTTCTACTGCATAAAGGACAAGAGGTTAAATAAGACTTTATTAAAAAGTGTGTGGCTTTAGTCTGCGAAACTAAAACTGTAACTTGGGGAGTGTAGGCGGTGGGAATAACAGTAGGTTTTCTCTTTAATTACTTATTAGTCTGGTTATTTAGTGTATGTGATTTAAAGCACTCAGTTATAAGGTGCTAAGAATCAAAGTAAATTGTTTCCCCCTACCCCCACTTTAATCTGCATTATTCTAAATATAATAATTAAGAAATTTTGATATAATAAGGATAATTAAATAAAATCAGAAATACATTTTTTCCAATTAGACTTGATACTACTTCAGTGTCACCTGGAAAGCCACATATCTAAGTTTCTGTTACACTGTCTGGAAGAGTTTTGTGAAGATGCCGTGAGAAGTGAAGGGCATGAAGAGCTCTCATCTGGCACCTAGGGACATGCTCAGTGAAGGCTGGCTATCACATTCATTCAACAGGGCTCTGGGGCAGTCCAGAGTTAAGGATTATTATGCTACTAACCAGTGGCAGTGCCTTCCTTATAGTTATTTCACATTCCAATTCTGGAGCTTGCATGTTTGATCTCAAAGAAAACATTACTAGACTGGGCTGTTAAGAACACGGATTCTGTTTTCTTCGTAAGTTGAAATGGTGGATGTAACTTAGTTAAATTCACAAGCGTATTTTTCTGTTAAAGCTAGGCACATAATTTTAGGTTAATAAAGTTACTTAGTCAGGAGAGAGATGTCTTAAGCAGAATAGGATTCCAGAAGCTGTGTGTGATAGCTAGTTTTACATGTCTACTTGGCTATACTTTAGTTTTCAGTTATCAGGCTCTGTTATAGGTGTTACTGTGAAGGTATTTTGTAGATGCGCTTTAACCTTTATAACCAGGTGATGACTTTGATAATGTGGGTGGACCTCCTCTAAACAATTGAAAGGACAAAAGAGGAAATCTGAGGTTTCCCTTTGGGAGAAGAAATTCTGCCTCAAGGCTACATCATCATTCCTGTCTGTTTCCAGCCTTGTGGCTCTTCCCGGCAGACTTTAGATCTGCTAGTCCCCACAACTGTGAACAGATTCCTGCAAACTAATCTCTATCTTTCTCTCAGTAAATATCATAGTATCCTATTCTGTTTCTCTGGAGAAACCTAATATGCTTTGTTTGTTCATTTATGTAAAAACCTACTTGTAAATTTTTTTGTATTTTTAAAAAAAGATTTTATTTATTATTTTGAGAGAGAGGGGAAGGGAGAGAGGCAGAGATGGAGAGAAACATCAATGTGTGGTTGCTTTTCACCTGCCTCGAGCTATGGACCTGGCTGGAGACCTGGCTTGCAACCTGGTTATGTGCCCTGGCTAGGAATCAAACCAGCAACCTTTGGGTTCACAGGCTGGTGCCTTATCCACTGTACCATCAGCCAGGGCCTTGCAAATTTAAAAACATATTCTGCACAATATATATTGAAGATAGGAGATAAACAAATAAAAGTTTAAAAATAATTTATTATATAAAAAGAAAAGCAGTCTTTGGATTAATAATGCCAGTGTTTTATGAACTCAGAGCTTGCTCAATCCCATTCTGTGCCCTCACCTGAGAATATTCATATTTATGAATCTCATGTATTATAATGTGTCTTAATGAAACTTCATGCCTGAAACTAAAATATCAGCTTAAAAGATATTTTTTTTTTTTTAATGCAGGCTGATTACCTCTAAAGAATATTGAGATAAGGTGTATCTGAACATACTTGTGAACTTCCAACACACTCCACTAACATGAATTATATTCATCTCTCAAGATCTAGTTTGCTTCCCATAATAGTCTTACTCTGTTTTTGAATTATTAGAGCATTAACTCTCCAAATCACACATTGGGTAACACAGAGTGCTTTATACTATTACTTGTATGTAGCCCATCTAGGCTGTAAATTCCTTAGATCTATGATTTTTATATTTATTTGTTCCCCCATAGTGACTGGTTTAATATCTTACATATGGTAACATTCTTAATGGTTACTAATAATGAAAACAGAAGGTATAATTCTAATAAAAATTAATGAAGTTTTAAAAACTGTAAATAGGATCTTAATAATTTAATATGTTGATTTGTTTCTGCCAAAAATTCTAGCCAAAATTTGATTTTTATTTATTGTTTATTCACACCATAAGTCTGTTGTAAGTTAAGTCACTATTCTATAAAAGTCTAATAAAATGTAGCCAATTACAAAAGTAAAATATATCATTAATTTAACTGGCTGAGCTCTGATAGCATATTGTGGTTCTTGCCCATGCAACAGTAACAAACAGTGTTTATGCTGAAGATTTAAACAAAAAATTGACAAGTTAAAGTCACAGTTGAGTGTTTATTTGCTATGCTGTTCTGACTAACTAGAAGAGTTAATAAATAGTTGACAAAGGTAAGTTTAGGATTAAATACAAATTTAGTTATTTGGATTAAAGCTTTGCTGAGATTCTATGAAAAATATTTCCATTTTCCCCAAAGAAAGCAGGATGAAAGTATATTAAAAACACACACACACAAAGGGAGTGAGTTCATAGAAGTGATGTCTGTTTTGTGTCGCTCATGTTCTTGTGTAAGCTGAAGACTCATCTGCCTGAGAATAATCTAATTATAGTCAATGAACAGATTCACCATTAGCTCTTCTTGCCCTTTAATCCTATTACAGTATCTATTTGCATTTCAATTTCTGACCTTTGGAAAATTTTAAATCAGTGTTTCCTGCAAAATTTAATATTACTGTCTTTAATATGACAAAGACATTTAATTAAGTTGAAACCTTAAATAAACTTTCATGGGTCAGCAAAAATCAGTTTGCTACCTTCCTCATTGTTTTATAATTTCCATTTATGATGTAAATGCTTCTGGGATGAAGAGTCTGGCCACTAGCACGAGGCAGCAGGCTCTGTAGAGGTGCTTACCTTACACAGGTCAGATACTCTATGACAAGAACAGCGTTGCGGGTGTGGCCTCACATTCAGGGTGATGCAGGCACTCCCAGAGATCAGATTCCCGACCTTGGCCTCCTTATCACCAGCTTTAATAAAATGGGATAAGCACTTGCAAACACAAGTGAGTTCCTTCAGCTCTCCCTGGTCCTGGCTCACTTGAAAATGATTCCTATTTCGCATCATTGGCAAGGTTGGGAGATTAGTCCATTTAGGTTTCATTTAGAATTTCTTTTAAAGGTGTACGTTTTCCTAAGTGAACATGTATAGTACATTTATGAAATAATTCTGCTAGCAAAAGAGGGGATACTAATTGTGCTTATTTGCAATAATTCAATTAAATAGTGATCAGAGGAGCCAAAACATAAAGAATAAAAAATTCAGACTTACTTTTCAATGTACATATTTGCCTAAGTAACAATTCACTATAACAGTAACAACTTTAGAAATAAAAATACTATGTCTGGGAAAGAAGAAAGATAATTGTCTTTCAAATTTTATGTAAATTTTTGTTAACAACCCTGTATTCCACTTTAGGAGCCATTCCTAAAAATACCTTTAGGATATACACTGAATACTTTTATAAAAGTCTGATTCATATTTTATATTACTTCGCTTAACTATTTTTCACTGCTGTAAGTAACTGGCTCTTGCAATTAGCAAGACTCAATTTAAAGATGAGCGAATTCTCAAAAATTACTTAAATTGATGGTTTTCAACTGCATAATTTACCAAGTCTCTTTCAGTTCTAAAATTCTGTCATTTCCTAACTATGCGTTCTTGCATCTCAAGAGGAAGATGAATAAAATTAGAATTTATGTAACTGTAATATATGCAAAGCAGATTTTCTTAATATCTGGCTGTTCTCCCTGGTTCGGACCACCTGCAGTTGGAGGATATAGAAGCTCATCTCCTCCAATCTCAGTGCGTTCACTGACTCAGGTTCTGATGGAGCTGACAACCTTCTCTGTCAAGGCACATGTCTTTTGCCTGGCCAATCAGCATCACCCATTCATCCCCCAGCCCTCAGTATTGGCTTCAAGACACGGGACCTGAGTTGGTTCAGTTAGACACATCCCAGCACTTAATTTACTTATTCATAATTTTGGAAAAAGGAAATTTCACTTTGCTTAGATAAATATACTTAAAAACAAAAAGATTTTATTTATTAATTTCAGAGAGAAGGGAAGGGAGAAGGGCAGCAGAGAGGGCGAGAGACCTCAACCTATGGTTGCCTTTCACCTGCTTCCAGCTATGGACCTGGCTGGAGACTTGTCTTGCAACCTGGTTATGTGCCCTGGCTGGGAATTGAACCCGCAGCCTTTAGGTTTGCAGGCTGGTATCTTATCCACTGTGCCACCAGCTAGGGCCGGATAAGGATACTTTTAAGCATGGTGTTTCTGTTAACTAACATGTAAAAGAGTATACTCTAGAGTGAAGCCAATTCAGAGAAAGCACAGCAGAATCAAGAAATAGTAAAAGAGGGAGACAGTCACCAATCTAATAACAAAACTGGAGTCCCAGCTTCGCCTGAAGCAAGGAATACTCTTGGACTTTAAATAAACTAGCACATTCTCATTTTTTTTGCTGAAAATGGTTTTATGTGGGGTTCTACAACTTGAAACAAAGCAACCTAAGAAAGAATGGTTTGAGGAGATTGATTCTAGTAATCTTCAAACTTACTGCAGTGGCTGCAATATACCACCTTTCAGTACATGGACCCTCCCTCCCTAAGTGGGCCCCTCCTATATTGACTGTCTTTATTTATTTTTAAGGCGTATTCTGGTGAAAAAGGCAAGATACACCAATCGCTGTTCTCATTAAACACTTCAATTCTTTCCTGGGAGAAAAGGAAATAATTCACGACAACATTTTAATATGTTTAAATTGACTTGTTTGAAGTGTTATGCTGTATAGTAAAATTATCTTCTTAAAAATACCTAGGCAATACCTATGTATCTGAAAGTTCCTCTTTTGTCAGTCTTTAAAAACTTCAATCAATCAACAAAGAAGGATTCATAATGAATCCTGATGAAATTTATTTTTCATATAGTACTTTTTATTTTATTTATTTATTTTTAAAGATTTTATTTATTATTTTCAGAGAGATGGGAAGGGGAACAGGCAGAGAGGGAGACAAACATCAATGTATGGTTGCCTTTCACCTGCCTCCAGCTACGGACCTGGCTGGAGACCTGGCTTGCAACCTATCATATAGTACTTTTTAAAAATTAATTTTGTGTCAGATTCGTGATGGTTATATCTCAATCTTTGGTTTCCTTTTTTTTTTTTTTTTCATTTTAGAAAGTTAAATTATTTTGTACTTTCTAAATGTCTGATATTTGGCTTAGTGGAGATACAACTTTTGAAACCACTCCAGAGCTAAAAGTGGATATAAACATATGTGTAGCATTTCAGTGTTCATTTATCACTTACGGATGTGTCCCAAAAGCTATAAATAGGACCCATGAGTGCCCCAACATGCACTGATGTTCATATGCATCTACTATGAAATTTTTTCAAATTTCATGATAATACTTCTCTGTGAAAATTTCATAAGCTACCCTTAATCAAGCTCTGAGACTGTCACTTACTTAATAGAACTTTAAAATAATTTTCACATTCCAGTAATGTCAAGAATATTCATCTACTCATTTCCGCTCAATCTCTTCCCTGCAAACGTCAAATAGACAGCTCTGAATGTGGCACTCTGGGGCCTGGCCATTTAAAGCGCACGTGGAATTTCTCAGCACTCTGTGCACAATGAGATCATGCTGGGCACAGGGCCTGACATACAGGAGGAGCTGAAATCAAGGCCATTTCTTCTTGCCTCCTGCCTGTCTTTGCACTCAAGTGCACATGTGTGCACACGTATAGCATCCCCTTCTCCCTTGGAGGAGTGATGTATTTTAGGAGACTTGTCCTTAACCTTAGCTCACCTAACTCTCCTTTAAAAATACATTAATTTATAATATCCTTCTAATACCCTGAAATGAAATTGATAACTGAAATAATTTGCCTAAACACATAATTCTTCAAAGACTTGTAATATAAAGTAAATATAAGGAAAGTAATTCGTAATAAAAATATACTTCACTGGGTAAATGTCTGGGCATGATACTCTTGATTAGAAGATATAATTAAATTGTTGGATGATGGCACCTAAACACAGAATCCTTGAGATTGCAATTGCTGCAAATTTATACTAATACAGGCATGTTTTATTGGCAGCTCAAATACCACAAGCTGGGCTTGCCATCAATAGCATAGTTTTTTTTTTTCCTAATAGTGACTAACTTCTTTGTTAAGTTCTAAATAAAATGAACTATAGTTGCCTCTTGATTTGCATTCCTGCAAAATTCAGCAAGTATTCAAATCGTGCAAAAGTCATCTGTGTTAATTTGCAAAATGGAGTTAAGCTTAAATTCAGATGATGTTAACAGGTTTTCTAACCTACATAAATGTCCAGCAGGATTTGAAAGTGCAACAGCCTCATGCACTACAGACAAAAATTCAGTATTTCTGACCTCCACCCCAACATTTTGACAACCTGGTAACATCTCACTCATTTAAAAAGCTCTCCCTGGCTTGGGGGTGGGGGGAAATGGTAATGGTGATGTCGATTCTATCTCCACTGAGACTTTTTAGAGTTAGCAGGTTTTTAGAATTATACCACATCTTTAATTATAATAAAATGTTTGCAACACATGATAAGATATTTTACATTCTTCTTCAAATTCCTCTGGCATTGCTATTCATTGCAATGAAGATATCACCAGTGTTCCTATGCATCCCTAAATATACATGGATAGTCTCCGGTTTTGAATTTGCTGAAATAGCCTTGAAATAGAGACATTAATTACATGCTTAGTTGGAGACAATGTAATAAATATCCTTTGCCAGAGTAATTGGAACCCCGCAGCTGTGCTCTCTTAGATATTACACGGTAGCAACAAGTTTTAAGGCTTATAAAACATGAGAGGCAGGTTGAGTTGGAATAATAGATCAAAGTCAATAGAAAAAAATATATAAGATAAAAAACATTTAAATACTCTGATTAATGACTTTGTGATGACCAGAATACAACCATTTATTTTAAGAGCTATGTTTATTTAAAGATCTAGTTCATTCAAGAACTGATTTACTTATAAAACACCTAAAAATACCTTGATTCTTAAGTGCTGGTACAAGAAGATGTCTTTAACGTTTATTTTACTGTATTCCAAAAGTCAAAGGAAGGACATGGTAAGATTTTCCCCTACTAAAGCAGAAGCAGAAGCAGAAGCAGCAGCAGCAGCAAGAAGAAGCTTGAATTTAAAATGAGACTTTGCAAAAATTTTGTGAACAGTGATTTTGAGAAATAAATGGATGTGGCAAAAGAGAAAGGCTATCAGATGAGACATAAAAGATGAGACATAAAGAACAAAAGAAACATATTTGGAATATCAAAAACTAGCTTCCTCCAAAGAGCAATATTCTATATAACAAAGTTTTTGTATGCATCAAGGAAATTGTGCATCCTAAAATTCTAGGTTTAGGATTAGCTTGGAAGATTGGTTTGGAGGTGGGTAAACTGGGTTCAGTTCCCGTTCAGCTAAGGGGCACTGGGCAAATCACTTAACCTCTGGACTTCATTGCCCCTCATATGTTAAATATGGAGGGTGGGAGAGATTATGACTGACAACTTGGGCTGCAAGTAGGTAGCATCTGGAAGGTTGAAAACAGGTAATTCCCTCTGGCTCTGGCCTCAGAGATTCTTATCTAGACTGGGGTTGGGCTTCAAATATCAAGTTCTCTCCTAGGTGATTATTATATGAAGCCTGCATCAGGAGCTTTGGATACTTTATAATGTTATGACTACTTTGGAACCAACAAATAGGAAAGCCCAGCACTTTTAAGGACAGAGATGTTTTCCCTAAGTATCAATATATAAAATATGAGACATGAGTTCCAGTGAAGTACTATTCCATTTCAAAATATTAAGAAGGCTTTGAAAAATTATTATGTAAAAGGGGACAGGACTTACAAAGTGATTAGGTTTATGTGATGGTTATATTCTGGGAAAACAATCTATTATTACAGCTATGGTATTGAACTATAAGGTCAAGTATAAAATTTTGGTAACTAAAACTATTTGAAAATTTTTATAAAATATATGTTCAAATAATACATGTTTTTAAAATCAAGTCATCTTTAATAATATTGCTATCAGCTGCATAATTTAATAAATAAGACTTCAAACTATAATTATAAACAATTCAGGTACAAAACAATGCTGTAGCCATACAGAAGGAAGGAGGAGGGAACTTTCTATTAAGAAATGATTATGTGACAGACAGTAAGCTAGGTACTAATGTATTTGATAAGTCATCTTCACACAATTCTGTAAAGTATTACTCTTCCCATCTTACAAGTATTCAAAATCTTGGTGTCAAAGAAGTGACATGATCTTCCTATGCCCCATTCCAGGGAAAGTAGCAAAGCCAGGTTTGGAATTTGATGTTAAACTCACTCTATCCACAACATATAGTCTTCAAAATGTCTATGTATTTTTCCATTCTGACATTTCATTCATTCGCTCACTCATTCAACTACCAACAAACCTGTCAGGCTGGGAACTCAGATACCCAAGGAAAGTGTCAAGTGGAATGTAAATTGTCTAAGGCACAGACATTCAGGCAACCAAAAAATAATTTTTAAAAAAAAGGAAAATCAGCTTGGTCTTGAGAAATCTGTAAAAGCAGCACACACATAGTGAATCCAAGGAGAAATAAACAAAATCATGTTAGTGACAGAATGGTTCCCAGGCTGATAAGAGCAGATTAACTGGTGAGTGCACAAGAAGAATGTGTCAATCAGCAGGAGCTGGTTAAGCCTGGAAGTGGAGAAACGTCACAGTCACAGAGGTGATGAGGTGAAACTGGCAGGTTTGGATGATCCCTGAGTTAGAAGAATGTGCCTTGGCAGGCCAGCTCAAGGGGCCTGGACGCTGATGGACCTGGACTGACTGAAGATAGATACTCAAGTTGTTTTCCTGACTTGAGTCCAGGTTCTCCACTCAGCCTTCTGGTTATTTTGGCTTCTTCTGTCAATTGACTATTAGAATCAAAAAAAAGATTTCTTTAAAATCAGTGACAGACTAAGGAGGGTAGAGCAGACAGAACCGGTCTTTTATGACATTGTAGATGCCTGTCTTCTTCCAGATTTCTTATTGCATGAGAAATATAAATCTTGAACTTGTTAAGTCACTGTTAGTCCAATTTCTATTCCTGCAGTGAAATAGAATCTTAACTAATATAGAACCATTATTTATAACAATGTCACAGTTAAAGTCTTTTTTTTTTTTTCTCCCTTCCTGGAAATCCTCCATTGATAGTACCTCTCTTCTATCTTCCACCCAATCATCTTGTTCCTTCTGCTCTCTCCCCCTTCTCCTCCTTATCAGGTCTTGCTCATCAGATTTGGGATTTCCAGGATAGGTGGCCTAAAGGAGAAGCACAGTTTCCTGAACAGCATTGGTGGTACAGAGCCATCGTCAGTAATTCATGGTCAGCCTCTTGGCCCCCGCTCCTTCCCCTGACATCTTGGTCATGCGCTGTCTGAGCACAGGAGCTCTATCAGAGCATGTTGCTGAATGTGCACCAGGGCTCTGTGCTTAGGGACATGGCCATAAAGGCCAGGACTGGAGGGAGGGTGAAGTCGCCACCAGAGGTATAGAGGCAGGACAGGTAGTAGTGGTTGCTCCCCGTTTTGGCATGCTTATTTTATTTCCTCATTTGGTGAGCTGTCTGGCACAACAGGACATATTTCAGATAATAATGGGTGACACAGGACCTTGTGTTTTGTGGTAAACCCACACAAGCCTTGCCTTCCCAGCAATGTCAACAGGCTCTAGTTAGAAAAGCATTCCTCCCCACAGATAAGAAAAAAGAAGCCTCCAATCCAAAAATAGCCAACTCAACAAAGGAAAATTGAAAAGATGCCCAGACAACAGCACAGAGACATATTAACTCAGAAAAGGAAAATGTCTTTTTCCCTTCAAGATATTTATTTGAAACTTTAATGTAACTAGGTGACATTGGGTAATGTTAATATAGCTACAGTTCTCCACTGTTCTTTAAACACAGTGATATACTCTGCTTTCTTCCTACAATTTCTTCATCTGGAAATATAAACCTAGGATATTTGGGTGAAATAAGCATCTCTTGCTTCCTGTCTAAAGCCATGTGGGATCAGATTTGGAAAGAACAAGCAAAAGCACATCCCAGAGTCCGGTAATGTTACCTGAATATTTGCTTGAATGTGTGTTGCATGTTTTAACCTAGTTATTTGCAGAGTCTAACTTAGTCTATTTTATTGCCCCCAATAATGTTATTGTACCCCATACCACTGCTAGATTATTACAATCCCATTCTTCATGGAGGATACACCTAAACATAGGATTTCGAAATGCGTATTTGTTGTAAAACCCCTGGAAATGGTGCTTGGGAATTTAGTAACTTTTTTGTTGAAAGCCTGATTTGCGTGTCACATTTTATTGGCAAACTTTGGAAATGTGCAGCTTCCATATCCCCGCCCTCTACCCTCCCCCCTATGCTATACACCTGCCCAGAGGACATGACTTTAGAAATTGCCCTTTCATCCCTGTTCCATCACTGCTTTGTGTCAGATCTCCAGATGCCTCCTTCCTCCTCCTCCTTCGCAGATTGGTAAAGCAACCCTTTTCTAAGGTTACCTAACATTTTGCCCCAGGCCAGTAATAAACCCCTGCTTCTACTCCTCTGCAAAAAAACCTGTTTCCAACTACTTCTAGCTTCTACCACAGCTTCTTTCTCTGTCATGACTCACTGCTGTGGACCCTGGGATATTTACTCTGCAGGAATTAATTTATTCATGGAACAAACACTTGATTAGCAACAGGCACAGCTCTAGGCTCTGCAGGTCATGCAGTGAGCAAAGGAGATTAAGGGTCTGCTTGTCTGGACAGACAGAAAATGAATCAATGAGCCAATTAATAACTCAAACTCAGCAAAGCGTTATGATAAAATAAAATACAGATCACATGATACAGAGGGTTGAGGGACATTTATTAAAAGATCTGGCAGCTAAAACCTAAATGTCTAGAACCTCCTTATTATTGACCCTATGCCCTGCATCCTCTTTCCTAATACAACTAACTCATCAAGACAACAACCATAAAAACCTTTTAGGAGTGACTTTTAAGAGGAAAGTGGCACTGGCTTTGTTAGAGTGTATGTGTGTTTTTGGAAAATAGAGTAGTAGTCATTTATGTCCTTAATCACACACAACATATAATACCGTTGCTCACTGGAACACATAAAATTAATTACATTGTCTAGGACCTGGGTGGAGTAAGTATGGAGAAGATGCTCTCAGCAGAAGTGCTCGAGTCACAAAGTCTCCTTCTTTACCATCAGGCTGCACCTCAAGCTATGTGTGTGTGTACATACATTAGCTTCTGTAACTGATGAGTCCGGGCAGGCAGCCCCCCAAAATATGAAATATATTTGAGTTCAGCTTTTCTCTTGAAAAAAATAAATGGTAAACAAAACCAACCCCACAGCATTGGTGAAGTAGGTAACAAATACAAGTGACAAGAAAATAGTGTGCACAGAAAAGTATAAATGATGTAGGCTTAAAGTTAAATCAATGCCACTTATCAAGTACTTGGCAAACAGTTCCTGATACTTCTGGTCTTGAATAAGAACAGACTGTCAACTCTTGGGTCAATGCAAAATTCAAGCCTAAAGTAGGCTTGAGCACTATTTTTATACCTTGAGGTAGATGCTTGGGTTATAAAATAATTCTTAACTTCATATTACTGCCAGGCTAGAGTAAGAGACTTCTGTTTGGGGAACCTGAAATATCTCAAGTAGGGTAACAATATGAAAGTGAAAGCAAGATTTGCTGCAGGGAATCCAAATGAGGTTAGTCAATGGGGCAAATGGCGATGAGGTGCAACAAAGATGGCAGCCTCATGAGATCATCAATTATGAATGATGTCGCCTTCAAAAGCTATGCACATGTTTGCAATTACAAATACATGAGAATATAACCCTGAACAGAAATTTAACTTGAGTAAGGAAAGATGTATTCATTTCCAGGGGCTGATGTAACAAATTATCACAAACTTTTTGGCTTAAACCAACAGAAATTTAATCTCTAATAGTCTGGAAGTCTGCAAGTAAGGTATCAGCAGGGCTATGCTCACTCTGAAGGGTTTGGGGACAAATTCTTCTTTGCTTCTGCTGGGCCCTTGCAATCCTTAGCCTTTCCTGGTTCACAGCTGCATCAGCCCAGTTTCTCCCCATTTTCACACTCTTATCTGTGTGTTGTCTATTCTTCTTACAGGGACACCAGTCATTGGATTTAGGGTCCACTTTAATTCAGTATGGCCTCATCTGAAAAACTAATTACATCTGCAAAGACCCTATTTCCAAATAAGATCACATTCTGATGTGAATTTTAGGGAATACTCTTCAACCCACTGCAGGTGTTATAAGATCTATGTTTATATATAAAAGCAAAACTACAAACAACAACAACTGTCAAGAACACTGGGCTTGATCTAGTACCTGGGACCAATTCTTTCTTCTCTAGCTCCATTGCTATTGCCTTAGGCTCAGTGCTTTTACCTGAGGTCACTGCAATAGGCTCCCAGTCAAGACCCCTGCCTTAGCCAGTGTGCCTGTGTTCAAATTCCACCTCTGCCACTTTTTAGCTTAAAGGCCTTGGGAAAGTTACTTAAATGATCAGTGTCTTGATTTCTTTATCTGTGAAATGGGACTAGTGTCACTTCCCTCATAGGAGTTCGATGATGATTAAATCATCAAATCTGTGTAAATCATTTACATGGTGCCTGATCCAGAGTGACAGCTTATAATTTTGGTAATTATCAGTCTCCCTGCTGTATAATCCACCCTGCTTGTTACTGTCAGGGTCATGTTTCTAAAATTCAAATCTGATGTCATTTTCTTCTTTAAAACCTTACATGTAGTCTGGCTGATTACCAGATAAACTCTTGATAGATACAATGTCCTTAATATATGGTCCCATATCCAGTGTAATTCTCTCACCCCTCTCCCAACAGTTGCCTTATATACATCCCAGGTGCATTGAGCCTTATACATGATGCCCTCATATGCCTCTTTGCTTTTTCATATACAGTCCCTGAGCCTGGGATGGTTTTGACTCCTTGTTCACCTGGTGAAGACTGACTCAGCTCCAGTAAGCACTCAGCTCCCTGAGAAGGCTTCTTTAAAGCTCAAAGGGATGGTTCCTCTTTGCATTTTGAACATACCAGCCCCTCACATTTGCTTGTGATTATTTATTGACATACCTTCTTCTGCAAACTAGAAATCCCCTGAGGCTAAACGAATGTCATATCAGTTCTTAAAGCTCTAACTTCTTGAAAGGAAATATAGCATACTGGCTAACAACATATGGTTTGCAGTTGGACAGACTGTGCCCTGTTTTTCCACCAGCTGTGCAACCTTGGAGAAGTTACTTAACTTGTAAATTGGGATAATACACATACCTACTGGAATTAAGGTAATGTTTACCATGTATAATGCTAAGATGATAGTAAGGGATATTTAATATATTTACAACCACATAAGCTTGCAGATTGTTGCTGTCAAACATTAAGTCTCCCACTCTCAGCTTCAGTTTAATCTTATTTTATTCTCAGTAATTCCCTTGCCTACACCCCTCAGTCTTCATCTGCATCCTTGCTGCTCTCCTAAGACTCTATTTAACTTCCTCATTCTCAACAGATGATTCCATAGTCAAAATCTTTAAGCATGACCTTCATTTCCCTACTGCTCTGCCACCTTTTCTGGGCCACACACACCCTTATGAACTTGTGTATATATTCATTTATGCTAGCTTTCTTCCTGTCTGGGTCTGAGAAGAAAATATTCCTTCAGCTGTTGAATGCCAGCCCCTCCTCTGTGTGTCCTTCTGGCTGCTCTTGCTTCCTCCAGAACTCTGCCTCATCACGCTTCTCTCATCGATACCTGCTTCATACTTAGCATCTGCCCTTATAGCCTGTGAATATACTAAATATCTTGTTCCAAATAAAATAGACCTCCCTTGGCTCTACCTCTAGATATTTCCTATCTTTCCTCTTTTAATTTCCAAACTGTTAAAGAATAATCTAGAGAAACAGTCTCCACTTGTTCATCATCTACATTCTCATCAACTCACCTCAATAAATTAAGGACAATCCCTCTAGGGACATCACCCTCATTAAAATCACCTATGGCCTCTTTATTGCCAAAATTAATGGATATTTTGAGGTATAGTTTTCAGTGGCCCTTCTTGTATATCCTATGCCATTGTGCAAACTCTCCTGAAAACTCTAAATTTCTATGCACTGGGATACAAATCTCTTCCAATTTTCCTGGTTGATTTCTGACTATCTTGTTGAACTTTTTAGAAAAGACTTTTCTTCTATTTCAAATGCTGGTGATTTTATGACTTGCATCTTTGCCTGATATTCCTTCCACTGCTCTTCCTTCGTCCCAGAGACTGTCCTGAGAAATGGCAATCACTTGCATGATATTTTATTACCACAACCTAGGACTATCAAGTTGGTAAGTCTTCCTTCGGTTTTAGAGTTGATTATCCTACTGCCTTTTCAATGATACTAGCTGAATATTCTATAGGCATTTTTAAATTCAGTTTGTTTCAAGTTGAGCTCAATATCATTACTCCTGACCTTTTCTTCATATTCTCTCTTATCAGTAGTACAATCATCCATGGTCACCAAAGCCTAATATGGAATGCATCAGGGCAAAAATTCAAGGTGGTGCTCCTTTTGGGGTAGATGCAAAATTTAGGGCAGATTCTCTATAGCCTACGAGTGAAGATAAAAGCCTTAGAAGCAGATCCCCTTGGCTCTGCAGAGGGTCACCTCCATGATCACTCTTGATTACATGACTATAGGGCAACAAGGTACCTTTTATCCTAGAAGAGCTTTGTTTTTTTGTTTGTTTATTCTTGAATTCTTATCTCAAAATGCTTCAGGTGCTGGTACTCAGGGCTGCTTCCTGGTGTGGGCAAATGGCTACACAGAGCCCAGGGCATATGTGTGCTTCTTGAGATCTGAAGATCAAAGACCTGCAGTCCAGACTACAAGCCCAGCTTAAGACTCCTTGGCCAGCATCTTCATCTATCCACCCCACTCACCCCACCCCATCTAACTGTCACCAATATTTTTTCTTAAATATTGCTGGAATACACCTCCTTTTTCCCATGTTTACCACCAGCTTCCTGAACCAGCCCTTTACCATCTGTCTCTTAAGCACTGCAGTAGCCTCTCTGACAGAGTTCTCAGTAACTGGTCTGGTTTTTCTCAGATCTTCCACAAAATCATCTGAGTGCCCTAACTAAAACTCAGAACCTTGTCACAACTTTTCATTTCTTATAGGATAAAGACTCGGCTCATTAAATGGCACATAACCCTCTCCATGACATAGCATTTTTAGTATAGTTCTCTGCATTAGCAGCAGCCTGCCTTGTTTCCTGTACAGCACATTTCATCTTTCTTTTGCCATTGGCTCATGTGATCAGCTTTGCTTGGAAAATCTAGTCCCAGTTTCCTTACCTGTATAAATTCTGCCCATCTTACCAAGGCTCAAGTGATATCTACTGTGTCAGGTGATATGCTCCTTCATTGCCATGGCACTCTGAACTCATGTGTACAGGTTTGCTTCCACATTGCACCGTACCATCCATTCATTTGCCTGCCTCTCTCCATCCCTGCCTCTTTCCCCTGAAGGATAAAGTCTTACTCATATTTATATCTCCAGCACCTATTGTAGTGCTTGAAATATAATAAATACTCAGTAAATACTTATTCAAATGAACAAATGAGTTTCAGCTTTTCCACCTATTTATTATGACCCTGGGTAAGTCCCAAACTCTCTGGCACTCAGTTATTTCATATAAAATTAAGGAACTGAACTAATCTTTTAAATGCCCCTTTTGGTTCCAACATGCTATGATGCCTCTATTATATTTGTTGAAGGAGTGTAATGAAGTGAAAATTTATTTTTAATGATCTGTAATTACTAACAAAAACAGTCCCCATTTCATTGCTCAGCTCTTTTGCATGAAGTTTCATATATAAAGAGTTTAACTTAAAAATATCTCTGAGTTAGTTATAGTGCATAAAGCTCTCACCATAATGTATCAAAATACACAAAAGTAATTCACATTCTTAAAATTTAATCACTAGAAATGCATTTAAACTTGTAAAGAAAGCAAAGAGTAATTGCTATATTTTAACTAGTTCTTGGGTTATGAAACTAGTCTTTGTTTCCTACTCTTGTATATTTTTATTGTTACTAATTTGATTCTACAATTAGTGCTTCCTGGCTTAAGCTTATTATGTGGGTTATTTAATAAAAAAAGTTTAATAAAACTTTTTATTTTGTAATTATTTTAAATTTACAGAAAAGTTGTAAAGATGGTACAGGGAATTCCAGTGTATTTTGCACCAAATCTCCCCTAATGTTTTACATTAGTAGAGCATATATATCATAAAGTATATTTACTATACTTTTTCCTTAGTTTTTTTCCTAGTATCTTTTTTTTGTTGATGCCCCAGGATCCCATTCAAAATATATTACATTTAAATGTTAGCTATCCTTAGGCTCTTTTTGGCTCTGACACTTTCTCAGGCTTTGTTTTTGATGACCTTGACAGTTTTGGGGAGTACTTGGTAAGCTACTTTGTGAACTGTCCCTCCATTTAGACTTGTCTGATTTTTTGTTTTTCATAATTCGTGTGGGGTTATGGATTTTGGAGGAAGACCATGGAGGCAAAATATCATTCTTATCACATCCTATTAAGCGTATGAATATGATTTCTCATTGATGACGCTGACCTTGAGGTAATGTTGTCAGGTTTTACACTGGAAAGTTACTCTTCCCTCCTATACATGTTGTACTCTTTGGAAAGAAGCTAGTATGTTCAGCCTACCCTTAAAGAGAGGGGATATTCATCCTTCTTGAGGGCAGAATATCTACATCAATTATTTGAATTCTTCTGCATAGAAGATTTGTCTCTTTTCTCCCATATATTAATTTATTCAATCTAATCAGTATGGCATATGGATTGTGGGTTGTATTTGGAACATCAAATTTACAAATTAGAAGTAAAAGAAGGACAAAATAAAAATGAAGCAGAAAAGGAGACAGGGAGCCAAGGAGCATCATCCACATTTATTCTGATGTTAATCTCATTCTTTTCAACTTATTTAAGCTCCCATAGGGTACAGCAGAACACAATGTATATGAAACAGTGCATTTAAATGCACATCTCAATTAATTTTCACAAACTGAACAAAACTAGGAAACCAACAGAGGTCAAGAAAGAGAATAATACTGCCCTCCACCCTGGGAAGTTTCCTCATGCTTATTTCTTTTCAGTTTATTATGTCCTCCCACCTCAGTGTCACCATGATCCTAAATTCTCACAGCATAGATATCTTTGGTTTTTGAATTCATACAAATAAAATCATATTATATGCATTTATTTATGCCTGGTTCCTTTCACTCCATATTGTTTTGGAGGGTGGATCTGGGTAGAGCTTGATCCATATTATTGCACATTGTAGATTATTTTTATCGCTATGTAGTGTGACTATTTATTATGTGGATGTACTACAGTGCATTTCCCTGTGTGCAGTTATAGATCTTTTTCAGTGCTGTAGAGTATTTATAGTGTGAATACAACACACGTTATTTATGTTCTTCTGTTTATGTGAATTGTAACAATTATGGATAGTACCACTGTGGATATTTAGGTACATGTCTTTTAGTGAACATATAAACATGTTTATGTTGATTATATACCAAAGAATGGAATTGTTAGATAATAGGATACACTTATAATCACCTCAAGTAGCTAATACAATTTTCCAAAGGCTATACCTATTTACATTCTTACTGGAAGAATATGAAAAATCCATTTATTCTAAATCCTGATGATACTTAAAATTCTCCACCTTAACCCTTTTTTCATTTGTGTATACATAGTAGTATGTTATTAAAGTTTTATGTTTTATTTCCCTGGTAACTTATGAGGCTGAGAAACTTTCATATGTGTATTGGTCAACTGAATATTATCTTTTGTGGAATTTCTTCTGCAAAACTTTCACTCAAGAATTTCTTTTTTATTTCTAATGTGTTGTCTTGTCTTTCATTAAAAAATATATATATCTGTAGGGTGTGTGTATGTATTCTGCATATGAATCTAGAAGGTTCCAAGGCAGAGGCAGTAATATTTTATTTCTTGAAGTAGGAACTGGTTTCCTAGGTTTGTTCAGTTTTTTAAAATTAATTGAGATGTACATTGGTATTTTGAATATTTTTTCTACTTTCTGGGTTGCCTTTTCACAATCTCAACATAGTTTCTGATGAACAGATTTAAACTATTTTAACATAGTTTAATTTATCAAATTTAAAAATTTTTGGTTACCAGCCTTTGTATTCAGTTTAAGAAATCTTTGCATACTCTATGGTGAGAAAGATGTTTTAGAACAGGGGTTGGGAAACTTTGGCCCACAGGCCAAATCCAGCCTGTCACCTATTTTTGTAAGTAAAATTTGACTGGGATACAGAAAGGCTCACTTACTTACATGTCACATATAATGGCAGAGAACTAAATAGTTGCAATAGAGATGTATAATCTGTAAAGCCTAAAATAATATACCACCTGTCCCTTTAAGAAGAGTTTGCCAACCAATATTCTACTTTTTTTTTTTTTTTTAACCTTTACACATAGATTTGCAATTCATCTAGAATTGATTTTTGTATGTTGTGAAAAGAGGTCAAGATTCACTTTTTCCCCATAATACTATCCAATTGACCTTGCAGCTCTTATTGAAAAGAAAAAAAACAACACTTTTCCCCACTACACCACAATGTCGTCTTTGTCATAAATCTGTATGTGTGGGTCTGTCTCTGGACTATTTTTGCATTGATTTATTGTTGTTCTTCCTCAAACCAATACTGTACTATCTTCAATGCTATTGTTCTATAATAAGTCTCATATTTTGCAATGCAAATTCATTGGAAAACCTCAGCTCTTCTTGGTTCTGTGTGTCCATATGCATTTTGCAAACTTTGATATTGACTTTTGCCCCAAATTTTTGTTAGAGAAGTGGGAAAAAATTTTCTCTTTTAAAAACATAAATTTGAAATTGAAAAATATAAGGCTAGTGAATAGTCTTTATACATTATACTTTTATTTATTGATATGTTCAATATTATGTGTATTTAAAAATGCACATTGATAAGCTAAAATCTAGGTTACCTGTGATATTAAAATAAAAGATGTCCTTGACAGTTCAGTTCAATTTTTAACCTTTCTGCTTGATACCTTAGAGTAACCATCAAAGTTCAGGTGTGTGGTGGGTGGATGTGCAAACATTATCTTTTCATTAAAGACAACATTTTTTGGTAGCTTTAGAGTTCTTAGGAAAATACTCTTCTCCAAATTTCTCAGTGTTTTGAATTGAGGAGGAATGCACTATTATTTTTTTCTAAAATGTTACAGTTCAAAGAAGTCTGTTTTAAAAGAAAAAAATGTCTTCTTACCCAACAAGCAACATCAATAGGTTATGAATTTTCATTTTTATGAAGTCCATTTATTTTAGTAAAATAAAAGAAGTTTTACTACTTAACATATAAAACCACTTAACAATTTACAATGACCTATGTACAAATGTTATAAATTGCTGTCTAGTTCTTAAAATTTGTCAGTTATTAGCCTTTTCAAAAATTAGACTTGAGACTCACCTCGTTACAGTTTGTAACAGGTATGCTATTGCAATGTCTGACTACAGGATCCAGCCTACATTCTCATTTGGTGTAAAATGTTTTACAACAACATATTTTATGAAGTGACAACACATATATATATATATATATATATATATATATATATATGATTTTTACAAATAAGTTTATCAGAGATAAATTATCTTAAGGCCTAAATTAGGGTCAAATTTCATAGTGCAAGATTTTTCAAAAATTCAGAATAATAAGGATACTAAAGAGAAAAGCCTATCATATGAAAAATAGATTTTTATCTTTTTGAAGTTATAAATAATTTGAGAAATTGTTGAACACTATAGACAAACACACAGTTGTTTTACATCATAAAATAGTTTAGGAATTCCCAAAGTCCTTGTTCCTCTTCATAAATTTCCTGTCCATAGATTCCATCTTCTACCCCCTTGTACCTACCTTCCCAGCTACTCATCTCTTAGGATCTATGAAATAACTCTGTTATCAAAATTCCAGAAGTTCCATTTTAAGGAAGGCTAAAAAAGATAGTTTCTATTTACTAATCACATTGCCATCAACAACCATTTTTAAATTGCTGGAAAACAATCTATTTTCCCAATGGGTTAAACATCCCATTCTTTGATCTTTTTATTCAAAAAAATAAATTTACTTGAATTGAAAATACATAACTTGTCATTTTCTTCAGTGAGAGTAAAACAATACATGCCCATCCTGTGTGAGCCCTAAATGCCTACTCACCTTTTAGAATCAGCCCTTGTCACTGTTGCACCAATAACCACTATGTCCTGGTCACGTATAAACCTGGAGACATACAGCAAAGTTTTTTCTCTTTCATTTCCTGCTCACCTTTCCAGGTAACTTGCACACTTTTTTGTCAGCTCTTCCTCTAGGTATGCAAGAACCTCTTCCAGCACATCAGATGTATTGCCTTTCTTTGATTATAATCCCCCTATAACCTTCTATTTCTTACTGAGGGTCCCTTGAAGGCTGACAGAATTTCATATTTATTTATACATATAAATTCCTGACATAGCATTTGGCATGTTAGTAAACAATAGAAGCTTGTGTATAAATAAAGGAATAAAATATTTTCAGTAATTGTCCATTTACTGAAAAATATTTTTAGATCTTCACAAGATGGCAATATAGGCAGACATGGCTCACCTCTCTGCACAACCACATCAAAATTACAACTAAAATACAGAACAACCATCAGGCAGAACCATCAGATATTGAGTTGAATAGATGTCTGACAACTACAGAATTATAGAAACCACATACATCAAGATGGAAAGGAAGGGCACAGAGATGGAATGGGCTGGCCTCTCACCCATGTGTGGTGGATAAAAAAATCAGGAGGGATACCTCAGGAGTGAGGAGTCACAGCCCCACACCAGGCCCTCCAGCCCAGGGTTCCAATGCCAGGAAGATAAGTCCCCACAACTTCTGGCTTCAAAAACCAGTGTGGATTGAGTTGGTGGAAGAAACTGCTAGTACTACAAACAGTTCCTCTTAAAGAACCCACACCTGCACTTACCTACTCAGACTCACTCCCTCTGAGCTCCAGCACGGGGGTAGCAACTTGAAATGCACAGGGAGAAACTGAAAAGTCTAGCATCAAGGTAAGCAGAGGCCACTGTCTCTTTTCTAAATCCTCCCCGCAAAGAGCTGGCAAGCTGGTGCCACATCTGAGACTCCATCAACCTGGCTAATACTATTTGACTGGCTTTGGAGATCCCCAGATACTTTGCCCCACCCGATTTACAGACCCACCCCAGCTGCTTTTCCATATGAATGGCTGGTCTTGGTTCCTGCTTCACAACTTCCTAAATCTTCTCAAACAAGCAACAGCTGCCTAGGTGAGCTCCAGGCCGGGCACTAACTGCAGCCAGCTTATATTCACAGCTTGGCTTCACCTGGGAATCTCCAAGCCCAGCTCAAATAGCAGCATCTCAGATTGCTTTATAGCTCAGGCAGGGTACTCCAGGCAAAACACAAGTGGGGTCTCACCTTGGCCTATACCACCTGGGAAACCCCAAAGCCAGTGCACCCAGTGGACAACTACAGACATATCAGAGCACCCTATTCCTGCACAGCTGATCCTCCACAGAGGGGAGAGGCTGGTGGCCAGTGACCACAGCCAGTCCTTGCAGCTGACTGGCCTGGGTAAATCCCTCCCATTGATTTGCCAACAGTAACCAAAGCTCAACTACAAGAGTTCAAAACACTGGTGATCAGGTTGCTTGGAGAAATGATTGAGAATAGCCACAAAATAAAGGAAGAAGTAAAGGTTATACAAAGTGAAATAAAGAAAAATATACAGGGAACCAACAGTGATGAGAAGGAAGCCAAAACTCAAATCAACCATTTGGAACAAAATTAAGAAATAAATATTCACCCAGAACAGAAAGAAGAAATGAGAATGAAAAAAATAACAACAAACAAACAAACAAAAAACCAAGGGCAGGCTTAGGAACCTCTGGGTATTCATTGTTTAAATACCAATATCTGAATCATAGGGGTGTCAGAAGGAGAAGCAGCACTGCAAAATATTGAAAACTCATTTGAAAAAAGTGAAGGAAAATTTCCCTAATTTGGTGAAGGAAATAGTTATACAAGTCCAGGAAGCACAGAGAGTCCCAAACAAATTGGACCCAAAGAGGACCACACCAAGATACATCATAATTAAAATGCCAAAGATAATGATATTTTAAAAGTTATTAAAAGAGTTTAAAAGACTCTTAAAAGCAGCAAGAGAAAAGAAGAGAGTTACCTACAAAGAAGTTCCCATAAGATTATCAGCTGATTTCTCAAGAGAAACTTTACAGGCAAGAAGGAGCTGGCAAGAAGTATTCACAGTGATAAAAGCAAGGACCTATGATCAAGATTACTCTATCCGGCAAAGCTATTATTTCAAATGAAAGGGCAAAGTACTTCCCAGACAAGGTTAAGCTAATTCTACTAATTTCTTATCTTCGATTTCATTGATTTTGGCTCTAATTCTTATTATGTTTTTTCTTCATTAATCTACATTCTGTCTGTATAGATCTGCCAATTTGGAATATTTTATATAAATACAATCATACAATATATGATCTTTTGTGATGTAGTACTCTTTTCAAGTTTCATCCAAATTGTAGCATATATTAGTACTTCACTACTTTTAATTGCTGAATTATACCACATTTTATGCTACATTTTATTTATTCTTTAGTTGATGGACGTTTGGGTTGTTTCCTCTTTAGGGTTCTGCTATGAACATTTACAATCATTTTTGTGTGGACATATATTTTAATTTTTATTGGGTATACTGTATCTAGACATGAAATTTCTGTGTTACATGTAACTCTATGTTAAATCCTTTAAGAAACTATCAGACTGTTCTACAAAGTGGTATCATCATTTTACATTTTCACCAGCAATGCACAACAATTCTAAATTTTTCATATCCTCTCTAACTCTTACTATTATCTGCCTTTTTTCTGTTTTTATTACAGCCATCCCACTCAAGTTGAAGTGGTATCTTGTTTGGGTTGTATTTTCCTGATTGCTAATGGTATTAATCATCTTTTCATGTACTTATTGGTAATTTCATATCATCTTTGAAAAAATGCTTGTGAGATCCTTTATTTTAAAAATTGGGTTGTTTGTCCTTTTATTATTGAGTTGTAAGTGCTCTTTACATATTCTAGGTACTGGACTCATCAGATATATATGATTTGCAAATATTTTTCCCCATTTTGTGGGTTATCATTTTTACTTTTTTGATATCTTTTAAAACACATTTTTTATTTTGATAAAGTTTAATTTATATATTTTTCTTCTGTTGCTTATGCATTTGGTGTCATATCTAAGAATCCTTTGCCAAATTCAAGGTCATAATGATTTACATTTAAGTTCTCTTTTAAGAACTTTGTTCTTTTAGCTTTTACATTTAGGTATGGCTTCATTTCAAGTATTTTTGTATATGGTATGAAGTAAGTGTTCAACATCTTTTTTTGTTTTTTTGCATATAACTATCAAGTTGTCCTAGCACCATTGGCTGATTTCACCCCTTCCTGGTTTTAAAAACTTATTTCATATTAACAAGTTCCTCTGCATATCTAACAAGCATCTCAAATGTAATATGGAAGAAGACAACTTGGATTTTGTCCCTACAAATGTATTGCCACTCCTTCCCTAGTCTTCCTCAACTCATTGAATGATACCATTATACACACAGTTATTCAAGCCAATAATTCACCCTTGTTTTCTTTCTCTAACTCATTAGCAAATTCTCTTATCTCTGTTTTCAAAAGACATATTACATTTATTCTCTTCATTTTCCCTTCTCTTCTCTATCTACCTTCATGCTATATGCTGTGATAACACAAATTTACATCTCTAATTTCATATCCTACTCTAAACTTATATGCACAACTATTTGCTAGATAATTCCACTTTGATACTTAATAGTCATCTCAAACTTAACATTTTAAAAGCAAGCTCTTTGTCCCCCCTCTTTACATTTCATATTTTCCCACTCCCATCTCCAGCAAATTCACCCAATTTTTCATGATAAAAGCCTTGGCATTTTCTTGCCTCCTTACTCTCACACCCAGTACTCAATGATTTAGCAAGTCCTGTAGACTTGCAAATTACATCCAGGTAATGAGCAATTCTCACCACTTACACCCCTATCAACCCAACCAAGCTACCATGATCTCTTGCTGGTTTTACTCCATTTCCAAATAGGTGCTTCCACTTTCTACTACTCCACCTACATTATCTTTATACATACAATGTAAAGACAATGTATAAAGACAGTAGCCAAAGTAATTCTTTTTTTTTTTTTTCCCCTCACGAATATTGGTCATTTTATTTTGTATTATTTTATACTCTTCTTCTGTTTCATAATTTTTTCTCCCATAAATCTGGCATATTTCTCATTTAGCTTCTTCTTGAATATTTTATGTGGTTGGTTGGTATTTCAGATTATAGCTTTTCCTCCCATTTTGATTTTTAACATTTTTATTGAATTTATTGGGGTGATGCTGGTTAACAAAATTATATAGGTTTCAGATGCACAGTTCCATAATACATCATCTTTACATGGTATTATATGTTCACCATGCCAAGTTATCACCTCATGTCAGTTTCAGAATCATAGCTTTTAAAAAATAATATAATGTTTTTGGGGAAGGTTTAGGTTTATAGAAAAAATGAGCAAAAAGCACAGAGGGCTTCAATATTGCCCTCCAGAGTCCTTTTAAAAAATATAAAATCTGCCTTGGCCAGTGTAAATCAATTGGTTGCAGCATACACTACAATGTTGGGAGTTTGATCCCAGGTCAGACACATATCTAGGTGGTGGGTTTGCCCCCCAGTTGGGGTGCATACCGAAGGCAACCAATGCTTTTCTCTCACACTGAGGTCTCTCTCTCTTTCTATGTCTCTTTCTCTCTGTCTGTCTCTCTCTTTCTCTTTCTCTCTCTCCTTCTTTAAATTAGGCACAATCTAACATTTCTCTACAAAACCTTTCAAGGCTTTTCATAAACTTTGAAACAAAATCTAAATTCCTTACCATGGTCTACCCAACCTTGCATGATGTTGCCCTTATTAGCCTCCAAACCTCAATTATTCAACTTGCCTCCACCCAGCTGTGCTCTAGTCATTGCTGTTGTTATAACTCTCCAACCACATTCCCATTCTAGGGTCTTCTTGCTATCCCTGTGCCTCAGTCCTTCCTTTTCCAAACAACCTCACTGCATTTATGTCTGAGGAAGGAGGTTCGCCCTGACCAGCCTATCTAAAATAATCCAATGCTTATCATTCCCCTTGATTGTCTGTATCTTCCATTAAATGTAAATTACATGAGGGCAGGTTCTGTGCTTTTACCCTTGCTACATGCCCAATACCTAGAATAGGTTTTGACATATAGTAGGCCATCAATAAATATTGTTGAATAAGTGATTAAGTGTTCTATTACTACTATCTTAGTTTGAGCTACTATGGTCTTTTGTTTAACAATTCAGTAATCTTCTAATGAGTCTTCCAGCTTCTTTTGCCTTTATAATCTAATCTCCATAGAGCAGATAGTATTATGTTTTATGTAGGCTAACAGACCAAGTCATTCTCTGCATAAAGTTCCCAGCAATGACTCATCATACAATTTAATCCAAATATAACCCAATACACATGATGCAACACAAGCCCCTTACTTATGGTATAGGAAAACATATAGGAGCTGTCTTCTGCTTATCTTTCCATATACACTTCCACCTTGACCAGTGCACTCTGATCATATTGACCGTCCAGCACCTCTAGCTCACTCCCATTTTTTAGGACCTTTTTTTTATACTCATACCTCAGTGTTCACAGGGTTGGTTTATTTCTGGTCATATAGACTTCAGCTTAAATATCACCACATGATAAGAAACTTCCCTGACCACTTAGTGTAAAGTAGGCACTAGTGGCTATCTTTGCTCTGTTTTATTTTTCTGCATAGCCCTTATCTTAATCTGCTATTCTTCTTATTCATTGATGGTTGATTGTCTGCTTTCCCTTTCCCTTCTCAACTAGAATACAAATTTCAAGAGATGAGGAATTGTGTTTGCTTTGTTCAACACAGACTCCTTAGCACCTAGTATAGTAGTTGGCATATACTAGATGCTTAATATGTATTTGTTGCATAGAATAGTTTATATTTTTCTATCTTATCTGATACCAAACACCAATTTCTAGTTAATGGAATATATTCTGTAAAAATTCATACAGTTCTTTTACTTTTATTTTTATCACTTAAAATAAGATTTTTAATTGAGAAAAATTTTCCAATTAATCTAGCACGGTGTTTCCTCATGATTAGAAGTCACATATTAGTAACATTTGCTTAGTATTCTGACTATTATCTTAGCAAATACAGATTTTCTGGTGACTTGGCTTACTCAGATTTTCTTCTCTTCTGCTAGATAGCTATTATCAAAATAGTTAGTGGTACAGTAACTTACAGTTTACAGTCATTTTACAAAAACAAGCTTTTGATCCACACTCTTGAATTCAGTAGCATTGTATATTGAGATGGACACTAAAGTGCAAAAAGATAAATGCTTTTTTTCAGGGATACAAGACAAAGAAATGGTAGAGCCAGAACTCAGTTCAGATTTCTTTTTTTTTTCCCAAATGTTTTTTGTTCTTTCTCAAAACAGCCCATGATTACCCCTCAAGGGACTACTTGGAACCATGAAACATTGAAAATGTTCCTTCATACATCTTCCTCCTCTTTAGGCTTTCTCCTTACTTTGTCAAACCTTAACTATGAAATTCAGAGAATGCAGTAGCTGGAGGTTTCCTTTTGTGATGGAAATTGTAATAGAAGCCTTAGAATTGAAATGAACCCTTCCTGTGGTAACATAATTTGTTCTGCTCCTAAAGTATTATATAATTGTAAGAATTTATACTTTAGACATAAAAAATCTTGACACAGGATAATAAAGGCCACCAAACATGACTTGAAATTGATACTTTATACATTTATTTAAAGGAAGGATTTATTGAGAAACATTGGAATTTGCAAACTTTAGAAAAAGAATATGACAGGAGATGAGTATATGTGTGGGAGAAAGACAAAAAATAGGTTCTTGGACCTGCAATTTAAACTCCCACAGTATTTCTTTCAAATGTCTACACAGATAGTGCTTATAACAAATAACTTATCCCTTTAAGGCCAATATAGCCTTAAATGGGGCTATTAGGCCCATTTAAGAAATAATTAATGTAAGGTTTGTTAATATCCTTCAATGTACTGTGAAAGTGACACATCTTGGGCCCAGGGCACTAACGCTCTTTCAGAAAAATTAGTTTTATTTCAAGGAGAACTTTTATGTTTGTAATAAATAAGTGATATATTACATTGCTCATAGGTAACCAAAATCTACCATCTATGAAGCAAATTTATTATTGTTATATAAAAACATCAAATTCTGAATAGCTTATTAATATAATATTATAGGGCCGTGTGTGTATGTGTGTTTACTATAAGCATTACTAAAATGGTTCAGTGCTACCCAATTAGCTTTATATCTTGGGAAGATGAAATTAAATGTTTAAATCAAATTCAAATGGCAATAATGGGTCAATTAAGTAGAAAGCATAAAAAGAAAATTTAACTAAAATGGATGAACATAATATACTTCCTTAATAGATTCTTGAAACACAGCAGTAAATACAACTTACTCAAAAAGCAGCAAACAACGTGCAGTATTAGTTACTTATTTAATCACAACACAGTGACATCCTCCTCTTATTTGTATAATAGGTTGTGTTTATTTTAGAACCCAGGAAAAACTGCCCAAATTTGGATGTTCATCTTAATTAGCTTTTTCATGGATTCCAATAGTATCTCAGTCTTGGCCACACTATACTGTCTTTTGTCCCTGAGGTTTTCAAAATTCTGCAATGTCAAGCATTGCTTGACCACTTGTGAAAGCTAATGTCTGATTAAAATAATAGTAAGTATAGGGTGTGGCAAAAGTAAGTCACAGCTGTTTTTATGGAAAAATAATAAAATAATTAATAAATAATAATATAAGAATAGGCTCTGTTTCACATACTCACAAGTGTAAACATACTTTTGCCCCACCCTGTATCTTATCATTAAATGTTATTTTCAGTCAAAAGATGTGGAGTCTTCAAATTAAAAACTTATTTTAAGAAATGACATCCCCAGGTCATCCAATTGGTTAGTGGCAAAGCTGTGTTTAAGCACTGGCCTGTGTTTTTTATATTGTATTTCTCCTTACCTCCCTATGCTTTCTTACAAAATGAAGACCATACACTAATCCTTTCAAATCTGTAAAGTTACTTCTCCCCCCCAAAAAGAAAAAATACCTTCATCATTCTTTCCAGATTATGACACCCTATTCTTCATTTCCCCTGCCCCAAACATTTAGTGTGATTTTATGAATTGATTATTTACAAAATGCCAGCAGTTAGTTTTGTTTGTATCTTTCAAAAGGGTTCTCTTTGGTTAACAGTGAATATTTCCTATACTTAAGGCTGGGAGGAAGGACAATGCTTCTTGGACATTAGAGCCCAGCTCTAATGATGAAGAGGAGTGTGTGTGGGACCCATGCATTCCTATGCACAGGCCTCTTGCCCACTGTGACAGGGGAAGAAAACCAGACATTTTCAGCAGCCTTGGAGTTTTCCAGATACTATCAAGGAATCTTGATGACTTCTGCTTATCAAAGGTTTGTTTCCAACTGCTAACATTGCTACTGAGGATAAGAATATTCTAAAACATAACTTCACCATATATGTCCTTTATTATTTAGTTCCTTAGAATTGGTGAGCACATCTAAAAAGGGACCCTCCTAAATGAAAAGTGCATGAGAATGGCTATGATTACAAATAAATATATGGGAGAAATAATATAATAAAATCTGGCAATGACCAGGGACTGAAACTAGGAATTGGAAACTAGTTACAAAAATTAGAAGCATAAACACAGCATGTAAAACAAGGTGGCCTTCATTTCCTTTTTTTCAGTTAAGCTTTCCTTGTTAAAATTTTCTATTAAGTACAGTCATTGATGTGCTTTTTCCCCTTTAGATAAGTATTCCAGATAAGCAATGCCTTCAGGGTTTTGTTCATCAGTTTTGACAATAGATACAGTCCTACATTATGAAGAATGACCTGTTAATGGGCAACAGATATTCAACCAATAACTGGTGAAAAAATAGTACTTGCCCCTTCTAGCCCTAAGGGTTTCCATGGGAATCCTGTCTATATTAGCTTTGGCAATGTCCTGTGGCTATTTTTAGAGAATCTGAAAGCAACTAAGAATGCCTTTCACTTTTATTCCAAAGCTGATCTGGTACCTATGATTACAAACCCTTTCACCCCATGCACATATATCCCCCACCCAACCTCCCCCGCAAAAAAAAAAAAAAAAAAAAAAAACACATTCCTGAAAAAACAATTATATCCAGCTTGAACTTGGGTGCAGCTCAAAATCAAAAGCCAAGTCACTGGCTCTCTTTTCCCACTCCTTCAGGTGCTAACAAGCCTGTCTTTTTAATTAGTTCTAATGGCTCTTAAAACTTTACCCAAGAGACCTTGCTACATTGTCTCTTAGACCTAACTCTGGAGGTTAACACTGCTCTTCCAACAAGAACCCTCCTTGGTGCAGCCTGATTTACCAGGCTTGGTTTATTAATAAAAGTTACCAACTATAGACAAAGTTCAACAGGCACACTCTCATTGTGAAGAGAAAGCCTGTCATCTGGAAAAAAAAAAAAAAAAAATGATTCCTATCCCTTCTCATGCAATGATTGGCTCAGATGAGTTCTGTGTCACTCAGGGACAGGAATGCTGAATGCTTCAGTCTGCTCTGGCCAGAGAGAGCAGTGCCTCTCCCAGCCCTCTGGCCCTTAGGAAGGGTTTTCCATTTGCATGTCTCACCTTCCTTCTTCCCTGTGCTTCTGCCCAGACTTCTCAGCCTCACAGGCACTCCAACTTGAAAAAAGACGGAAGTGTGTGTGAATCTTAATCCCTTTACTTACTTATATTGTACTTCATTTACTTTAGTTCTTTTAATGTGGCAATAAAATGTAGGAAATTTGCTTTCCAGCAGTATTTAATATGTCTGTGGGTATGTTTAGCTAGCAGTTTCCCCTCTGGGAGGAGCTGTCTTGAGAGAAGTGGCTCATTAGCAGGATGACCTGTGGTTTTCTGTTTTCATCCAAACCATATTTTGAGAATGAAAGGGGCATGAACTGGGACTGTATCAGATGAGCTAGGAGGTATCTACCTCCCCTGAAGGAAACAGGCCTCCATCCAGGTATGGGTAAGACCTAGGCACGCAATGCCTCGGCTAGAAATAACTATTCCAAAATGCTCAGCTGAATGGCCATTACCATATTGGGGAGCAAAATAAAAATGAAAGAGGCCAACTGATTATACGAAGCTAACTTAGATATGCTTCTCCTTGAACCCTTAGCCAAGATCAGCTTGAACTAATCATTCGTTCTTCTACCATAATTCTGTTTGTACTTATGAATAGAGTGAGAAAGAGACTTGAACTTGTAGAAAAGAAAAATTGTTTGGTAAGATTTATATCTTTTGACTTCAGACATACAGCTCCAAAATTTATATATCAGTGTTTGGACTTAGACCCCATCTCTTTGCATTTCCCAAGAGGAAACAGGCAGCCCTTTATCTCCCAAAGTGCTGGACTTGACACAATTCTGATGGCTGCTTACTACAGAGGCTCTGTTCTGGAGAGCCAGATTCGTCTCAAATATAAGAAGCATCGGATGATGCCTTTAACTTTCTTTTGGCTTTAGATGTTTTGGTCCATAGAATGTTCTTGAAAGCCAAAGATAGTTTTCCCTACTTAATAAACCCCTAGTTTCAACTAATTCTCTCTCGTAACTATTCATGCTAAAATTTCTGGCCATTCTGGGTGGAGTTAGTAACCTTTTCTTCCTGGCATGTTTTCAGGCCTCTGGTTGTAATCTTTAAGTCAACCAAGTAGGTAAGAACTCTGGACAGGGCCTATCACTGACACACTTCCTACTTACAGATGTGTAACTTACTACTTTTCTTTTTTATTGATAAACTCAGGAAAATTTTTTAAAATAAATGAGCAATGAATAGTGCACAATCTAAATAAGTGAGTACATTCAAAGATGATTATAAACCCTGACTAAAATATATTACAATTGCCCTAAACTCATTTCTATTCCTTTACTCATTTGTAAACTTCTTATGCTTTTCCTGATTGGGAGCTGGTAGTGTTAAAGGCTTCTTGCCCTATCCTGGTTCTCAGCTCAGGCTTCAGCTCTCTACTTGGCCTTGAATTCTGGTTTCACCAAAGTGCTTTGTAGTTAGGTAACTATTAAAGACCCAGAGAAAATTTACACCTGTTTCCTTGAATCTTCCCCTGGGTACAGATTTGCTAAAGTTACGCTTTTTCAAACAAAGTACTAAAATCTCATAAAAACGTCTTGCAATCTTCACCCTGTTGTTTATGTCCATGAACTTATATTTGTTCCTTAATTTGACCCTTCCTCTTCTTTCCTCCATTATCCCCCTCTCCTCTCCCTTTCTGGTTACTCTTGGTTTGTTTCTTATTTCCATGTCACTTGTTCTATTTTGCCCATTTGTTTGTTTTGGTCATTAGGTTCTGCTTCTGCTTATAGGTGGGATCTTCTTGTATTTGTCCTTCACTGCCTAGCTTATTTCACTTAGCATAATAGTCCCCAGTTCCAACCATGCTGTTGGTAAGGGTAGAAATTCCTTTCTTTCTGTTGTGTAGTATTCCATCATGTAAATGTACCACAGTTTTTTGATCCACTCATGTACTGATGGGCACTTAGGTTGTTTCCAGCATTTAACTATTATAAATAACACTGCTATGAACATATGGGATGCATAGAGTCTTTTGAATTGGTTTTAGGATTCTTACAGTATAATCCCAGCAATGGGATCACTGAACCAAAAGGCAGCAGAAGAAAAGTTGGGACAACTATAAATGATCAACAATAAAGTAGAATAAATTAACTGGAAAAAAAAAAAGAAGAAAAAAGTGGCTTGTGAAATTTCTTGGTACTACTGACATCTTGGCCAAGTAATTCTTTGCCATGGGGCTGTCTCATGCATTGGAAGATGTTTAGCAGCACCCCTGGCCCCTACCATTAGAATCCAATAGTAGGAGATGGTCGACATAATCAAAATATCCAAATCAATAAAGTTATTGATGAAAATGAAAAAAGTCTAGAAATCCTGAAAAAAATAAAACAAAGACACAAAAGAAAATAATAATAGTTCAAAAGTAGCATAATTTTCAAGTGTGTTCATATGAACAAAAAGATGGAAAGGTAATTACTGATGGGGGAAATAAAAGCTGGGGAGATGTGAGTTGCCCATGAAATTCTATGTTCTTAAAAAAAAAAAAGGAGAAAAGCTCAGTTTTAAGGCCACAATCTTATGAACAGTATCCATGGAGTTGAGAAGAAGGAATTCTTTTCTATCTTTTCTCTTCAATGCTGCCCTTCTGCCATGATCTCCATCCTTCTCCCGGTCTTTTTCCTGGCTGCAGGGAAGACTGCTTGGCCCTCTGAGTCCTGCTCAAGAACAGAGGCTATGCTGTCACAGCTGTGATGTATCCAGTCTGTGCCTGGCAACTCAATTGTTCTTGAATTATTTTAATTCACATGCTGAACTCCTCCAAGTCCAAAAAGAGCTAATTGATATAGCTTATAACTTCATAATTAACTTTGTAAATTTTCTTCTGTTCTTAAAGATGGATTTAAATCGTGTTAATTTCCTAATTATATTAACTTTTCCATAGTGGACAATTCTAAAAAGTTAAATAATAAGGACCCATATACAAAGAATGTGTGTATTTTTCTTAAAATATGCCTTAAATGCATGCTGATTAGGCAGTGTTATGTGAACAGCATTTTCCTAGGGTATCTTACTTGGCAAGCTCTGATTTATCACTCACTGCTCTTATGATTCAAATCTCATTCACAGTTTTTGTTTTTAAGGTCTGACATTATGAATGCTACATGGAATTTGAATGTTCTATTAGAGCTCAGTTTCTCTTTATATTAATCCACATATAATGTTAAATTTTCTCATAACACTTTATCTCAGCATAAATGAAGGTGAAATTATTTTATGGGTATTAACATTATACCTTATATTTGAATTGCTAGATTATATTCTGTACTTCTAAAAGGCAGCTTTCAATATGCAGAAGTTGGCCTTAATTATTATTTAATAATAGATACTTACCTTAAGAGAATACTAAATATTTTGCATGCATTCCAGATACAAAAGAATTAAATATAATTATTGTTTTTAAATGAATGTATTTTACTTTTATCAAGTGTATTTAAATTATTTGAGTATGTATGAACAGGGATTGATAAATATGTTGCAGAAACCAGTTGGCTATTAATCTTATGCATAAAATTAATAGGAATTAAAACAAATAAGAAGTAATAAATAGGAATTTAAGTACATCATACAGCTAATCTCATTGCATGCCATCATTTCTAAATATTCCCAACTTTGAGCCATGGAACTTACAGCAATATCGTAATTATTGCTTTTTAAAAAATGCCTTAATGCTTATATAGAAGTAGACCATTTGGGGCCATTATAAGTAAATCTCTAAAAAAATAAAATAAAAACTCCACAAGGAATTAGTAGGTGACACATTTTTCTGAATAATGAATAACTAATATAATATAGGATACTGTTTAGGGCAAAATAGGCTCCACGCTAAAACATATAAAAAGAAGTTCTGAAATGCTTTGAACCACTTCAGATCCAAATTGCCTAGCACTTGTCTTTGCTTAAGAGCATTGCTCCCTCTGTCAATGAACAAGAGCCAGAAGGTATACAAGATTATAACTTTCCTTGAGCCCTTTGGAAAGCTGAGGAGAAAGCAACCAAATAAACTAAATTCCAAAGAGTGACAAGCCCTTCCATGAGGGACATAAAATATATTTTATCTTTGACCAAGTATGGAAAAAAAGGGGACTCCCTACAAAGGGGTAAGAGAAACTAGCTAAAATTCTAATAAATTTATAAAAGAGAATGTAGACTTATATGTCAGAGGAAATAGCTAGAAATTCCAGGGGAGTCCACATTTAATCATAAACTCCTATCCATGAGTCTCTATTGGGTGCTCATGAAAAAGCTTGGGATTGGGAAACTAGAGAGAGAGGGGGAAGGGGGAAGAGAGAGAAAGAGAGGTCCCTGCTGTAGCAGAGACTTGCAGGAGGTGACACTTGTCCCTGAAAAACAGCCATTGCAGGCAACAAAACTATGGTATAAGAAAAGTTAAAGGAAGTTCTTCAGACACAATGCATATGATACCAGATGGAAACCTGAAGCTACGTAAAGAAATAAACAATATGAAAAGTGGTAAAAATAGAGGTACAAATAAAAGATAATTTTTTACTCTTAATCATTTTTAAGACTAATTGACTGCAAAAATAGTAATGATGTCTTATAAGGTCTAATATAGAAGTAAAATGAATGATAACATAGCACAAAGGATGGCAAAGAGTAAATGGAATATGTGTTAAAAGTTTCTTATAGGTGAAAATGTCTAGAATTACTTGAATGTAGATTGTGGTAAGTTAAAGAAGTATATTGTAAACTCTAGAAAAATTACTAAAAAAAAAAATTTAAAGGGGAACAATGAATAGGCCAACAATAGAGACAAAATAGAATCATGAAAGTATTTAATTAACCCAAAGTTAGGAAAAGAAAAGAATAAAGAACACATGCATTTGATAGAAAATAACTAGCAATGTGGTAGATTTAAATCTACCATATCAACAATCACATATATGTAAATGTTTCAAACACATTAATTAAAAGACAGAAGTTGTCAACTTGAATTAGAGAAAGTCTCAACTATATGTTGTGTAGAAAAATGCACTTTAAATATAGAGACTTATGAGGTCTGTCTGGAAAATGTGCAGCCATTGTTAACATAATAAGAATGGTTTTCATGAACTTGATGAACCTGGCAGCCAAGGAGAGTGGACTGGAATGTGCATGTGTGAACAAGAATGACTTCACTATACTAGTCAGTTGGTGGTGGTGGCGGGGGGGGGGCAGTAGATGCCAGTTACTGAGCATGGGTAATGCGTGGCCCTCACATTCAAAATGACTGAGTAGAGCAATGAATCTGCATCAAATTTTGCATTAAGCTTGAACCTCTTTGGAAACTATTCAGATGATTCAGAAGGATTTCAGGGACATGCAATGAGTGCAACACATAAAAATGTGTGGCACAAATACTTCAAAGATGGTTGAGAATCTGTTGAAAGTGAGCCATGTTCTGGAGGCCCTGAAACAAATAGAACACCTGAGGATGTTGAATGTGTATGGGATGTAATCAACAAAGATAGGAGACCAACAGTGCAAAAACTAGAAGCTAACCTGGGGATTCCAAAAACTACCATGTCCAAGATTTTGATGCAGGATTTTGGCATGAAACGTGTTGACAAAATTTGTTCCTAGGTTTCTACTACCAAAGCAGAAGGAACATTGTGCTGCAGTTGCTAATGACTTGATTCAAACCAATACCAATGAACCAGATTTCATCAAGAAGGTCATAATGAATTGTGGGTCTATGGCTATAATCTGTGAATGAAGACCCAGTCATCTCAATGGAAGTCGCCTGTTTCTCCAAGCCCAAAGAAGGCACACAGCAAAGTAACAGCAAGATCAAGACTATGCTGCATTTTTCGATAGGTGAAAACTATCTTGAAGGAAACTGAGGCATCATTGTCTTATGTTTAATGTTTCTTATAGCTTGTATCTTCTTTAACAAATGTCTTTATTTTATCACAGTGCATAGCTAGATACTTTCTGGACATACCTTATATATAGGTTAAAAATTATGGAATAAAACTAATGAAAAGAAAGCTGGAGTGACTTTATTAATATAAAATAAGTAGACCTTATAACAAGAAATATTATGGGGAATTAGAGGTATATTATATAATGATAAAAGGCCAATATTTCACGAACTTATAAAAATCTGAATGTACCTAATAATACAGCTTCATATGTGAAGTAAAAAGTGAGAACTGAATGAAGTAACAAATTCAAAATTATAACTGGAGATTGCAACAGTCTTCTCTCAGTAATCTATAAAGCAGGTATATAGAAAATTCAATAAGAATATAGAAAACTCAAAGGCCACTATAAACCAAGTTGACCTAATTGACTATTGTATGGCATCCCCCATACATCAAGAGGATGCACATTTTTTATGTGTATTTTGAATATTCACCAAGATAGTCATATTCTGGGTCGTAAAACAAATCTTAACAAATTTAAAAGATTTGAAACATATAAATCAGAATTTCTCAAACTTGGCACTATTGACATTCAGGGCCAGATAATTCTTTGTTTTAGGGACCTGTCCTGTGCAATTTAGCAGCATCCCTGGCCTCTACCCACTAGCTGCTAGTAGCAAATCTTTCCCCCTCCTTCTGGCTATGACAAGCAAGCATTTCTATAGATTTTTCAAATGTCTGATGAGGAGCACTATTGTTCTTAGCTAAGGATCACTGATAAAACAATTTCTCAAATCATATGCATATACATAATTAGCAAATCAAGTCCAGTGGTATAGAAGAAATTACATTATGACCAAGTAAGTTTACCCCAGAAATGCAGATTAAAAACAATTGCACTAATAAAAATATAATACATTTTATAGATAGGGAACATCATTTGACAAAATTCAGGATATATTCATAATAAAACTCTCAGTAAATAAGGAACATAAACAAATTTCCTTGGCCCAAGAAAGGGCACCTGCAGCAAACCTCCAACTATCACACTTAATGGTGAAAGAATGAATGCTTTCACTTAAGATCAGGAAAACCTGGCAAGACTGTGCCTTGATCTCACTACTCCTAGTCAGCATTGTAATAGAGGTCCTAGCCAATGCAATTATCTATAATAAAGAAATAAAAGGTATACAGATTAGAAAGCAATAAATGAAATTATCTTTTATTTGTAGACTGCATGACTATATAGAAAATCTCAAAGAATCTATACAAATTAAAAATGCACTGCTAAAGAAAATGAAAAGGCAACTTATAGACTTGGAGAAAATATTTCCAAAACACATATATAATAAAGCAATCTTTTATTCAGAATTTGTAAAGAAATTTATAATTAATACTAGAAAGCAAACAACCCATTTTTCTTTTAATGGGCAAAAAATTTTAAATAACTTCTAACAAGGGAAATGGGTGGCGAGTAGCATATGGAAAGCTGTTCCTCATAACTAGGTATAGAGAAATGCAAATTAAAAGTACAATAAGATACCATTATATACCAATTAGAGTGTCACAATGAACTGCTGCTCTAGTTGTTAAGCTATGAAAATTCTCATACTTTCCTGATGGGAATGTAAAATGATAAATAGCCACTTTGGAAAAACAATTGGCAGTTTCTTGTAAAGTTAAAAACACACCATGCAATAAGGATTCTCTCTCCTACAAATAAAATATCCACACAAAGACTGATGTGAGAATATTAATAGAAGTTTTATTCATACTCACCAAAACTTAGAAATAACCCAAATAGTCATCAATTGGTGAAAGAAGAATAAAATTGTGGTATCGCCATACAATGAAATATAACTCAAAAATAGGAACGAATAAACTCTGATACACACAACAAAATGGATTCACCTCAAAAACATTATGTCAAGTGAAAAAGTTTATGTGATATACTGGAAAATGCAACACTAAAGGGCCAGGAGTCAGATCAGTTACTGCCAGGAAATGAGAGAATAGAAATGGAGTGACTTGGGGGATGATTGAAATATCCAACAGCTTGATGGTGGTGTTTATTATGTGATTACATAGGATCCTCAAAACTCACCCTAATTATATATATGTTACACACATACACACACACACACACACACACATATATATATATATACACGTGTCTAAAAATGGTAAATATAAATTGGGCCTTAATAAACCTGACTTAAAATACAAATGACATTGAAAAAAAATCATTTTTAGAAACACCATAGTATCTGGCAGGGTGTTCTGTGGAACATTCAGAAGGAAAAGATCCTTAAATGAAGTCTATTGCATATAAAGAAGCTAAAATATGAACTCTGTGCTGTTCAAGAATTTAATACCAGAAAAAAAGAATTGAAAAATAACCAAAAGTCAGATTTATTTATCCAAATTTCAAAGTGTTTTCCCCTTGGTATATTAGGATGATGCTGTAACCAATGACACTACCTGGCCAGAGCCAAGATCAGATGAGTGGATATATGTACTGTGGTACTTTTATGAGATAGAATACTATGTGGCTGTAAAAAAAGAAGGAACTCTTTTGTGAAGCATGGATGGAACCGCAGATTATTATGTTAAATGAAATAAACCAGTCAAAGAAGGATAAAAACTACATTATTTCTCTCATATGTGGAATCTAATAAATAAAATATGCTAATAAGCAAAATAGAAACAGAGGCATGGATACATGGAACAGATTGACAGCTGTTAGAAGGACAGGGACTAGATAAAAGAAGATGAAGGGATTAGCCAAAGGACATATATACATGACAAACAGACACATTCAACAGTGGGGTGATGGCCAGAAGGAATGGCGGATGGGGCTGGGTGAATGTGGACTAAGGGGGGAAAATGGAGACATTTGCAATAGAGTCATAATAGTGTCAAAAATAAAAATAAAGTTAAAAAATGTTTTTCTCTTGTTAGCCTATATATTTTAATTAATATTTGACATCCTTAGTTACAATAACAAATAAATTAAAATATTTCTTATAGGAAAGCAATTTTTCCATATTTTTAGAAAAGAAACTGCATTATAGTTTAATTGTTAATTTATAGATAACATTTAGACTGTATGCATGGGTACACAGCATTTCTATCTCTTCAGAAAGTGTTCTTGTAGAATTTAGAAGAGTCTAGAACAATTGATTTTCACCTCCTGCCCTTTGTCACTGCACATATTGTCTATGCTCTGCTTCTCATAAAACCACCTGTTTAGTAAAGAGTAGTATCAGTAAATCAGTGACTGTATAAAACTCAGAAGCACAATATTACAAATTATTAGGACAGGAATAGAGCTTCGAATAACATAGTCCAATTCGCTATTTTATTAATATTGGCTGTTCCAGTTTGTTTATACTGTGTGCACATTCGCATAGAGGCAATTCAGGAAGGTGTGGGGATTTTTATCCTTGTAATGGACTGTGATAGTGAATATGTGAGATGTGATCTGGACACTGAGAGAAAAAATTGGTGTTGGTTTTGAAGATGACTGCCCATATCAATGGGTGGGGCACAGCCAGAATGAAAACTGTTCTTTAACACCCTGATTTTTACTTCTAAGCTTATTTGCCTCAAGATACAATTATCATTTAAAGAGAAAAAATCTGTACCCATGTCCCTTTCTTTGCCTAAAACCCTTTTATTTCCTTTACTTTTTGACTTCTATTCATCTTCAGGCCTTAGCTTACATACTATTCTTCCTGCATGTAAGGTCAAGTTCCTCCTTTTATCCACTCTGCTATACTTGAAACACATAGCTTGGTTTTAGTGAAGCAATTAGTTGTGATTAGTGTTTTTTAAACCTGTCCCCCAACTCAGATATATGATCCATAAAAAATAAACAGTATCTTTCTTGGTGACTGCTATTTACCTGGTGCCTGATTATGTGTCTTATTCAGGACAGGTGCTCAACAAACACTTCATTGTTCACTAAGGGATGGCTGGTCATGCTGAAGAAATAGCTTAACCTCAATGCGCAGCCAAAGCTCACCCTCCATCCCCCATCAAAAAAGCAAAAGACTTCCATTTGAATCCCAACACTATCATTTACTGGCTAATGAGTTGGGAAAATTTACAAATATATTCTGACCATTATTTGTCCTTAAAATGCATCTACTAACAAGTAATAAATAGAGAGGTACGTAACTTGCCTGAAAATGTATTTAGAAAGTAGTAGGTAGTCAAAATTTACAGAATTGATCCATTGCTTTTTACACTAAATTATAGTGATGCGTTTTTTCATCTTAATTATATTAAATTTTGAAAATGTCTTTTCATAAAACAAGCTAAAGATATGCATCTATAATTCAAAGATGAATTTATTAAGGCAAACTATGAAAATGATGATATGTGACTGTTGCTGACATTTAAAAATGGCAGTTTCAAGTGGTCCAAACTATCTCATGATTTCACATTCTAAATATGTATATTTTCTTTACATTTGTCCTTTCTGTAGCCAATGTGAATGTGATTTGATGGTGGAACAACTCACAAAACATTGTTTCTTGGACTGCCATTGTGTAGCGAATAGTCTTAACTCCATGGCATGTTATTCAGGCCTTCTGCAATCGAGCTTCAACATACACTTTCATCCATACTTTCTAATCCCTTTTTCCACTCCGAGTTCAAACCATATCAGGTAATTCATTACCTAAATACACCCTGTAGTTTTGTGCATCCATTCCTTGGCTCACACTGTACTATCCCTTTCTTTGGAATTAGCTTTCAACATTTCTATTAAAACATTGTCTATCCCTTCACAGTTCCAGTGCTTACTCTCTGTGTGTCTCCCTCTTCCCAACCATTGACTTTCTACAACCCTTCTTATTTTAAAGCTAATTTGGGACAGGGTTTTCTATTAAGTCAAATTGTTGGCTCTTTAATGGTAGGCCCCATATTTAGCCACTTTTTTGCACCCCACTACCAGCTCTATCCAAGCAAAAATCTAAAATAATATCTTTGGTCAATTGGCAAACTCTAAATTGGCAACAATATACTCGAAATGCATATTGTTGAGTGACACAAATTGATAAAACTCACTAAATATAGGCTGAAGGGATGAAAGGGGAAAGCTTGAAAAGTGAAACTGCTTTCTTAGGATTCCATAATGTGAAAGAATTTATCTTGGGCAAGTTACACTTTTTTAGCATCATTGTAGCATTTCTTATGACATAAAAATCAGTATAAATGTTACTAATGGACCAGACATTTCTGTTATATATTTATTCAATATAAAGCATTTTAATTTCAAATTCAGATATTTTAATATATCAAATAGAACCATATTTGATCCTATAGGGTAATTTTACATTCTGAAGCGCTAGTGTTGTAACTTTTTTAATCAAATGGACATGTGACCAGGTGTGAGGCATCTTATTAGGATCTTGTTAGAGTGATAGAAATGTTCTAAAATTGGATGTGATGATGGTAAGCAACTTGGTTAATTCACTAAAAATTACTGATTTTACATTTAAGACAGGTGAATTTTCTACCACATAAATTATATCTCAAGAAACTATTAAAATATAGAATGTAACTAAAAAAAAACATTACATTCTATAGCTCTATCTATTAAAAGAATTCTTTATTAATGAATTAAATAACAAGGTCTAGCAGTAGGTTCAGTGGCTAACAATTTTTGACTAGTGATGAGTATAAATTACATTTCATCTTGTTTTACTATGAATAAAATTAATAAATCCCAAAGTACATTGATAATACATTGAGGTTCTTCAACCTGAGTACATTTTAAATAGTGCTGGGTATTCAAACCTACTATGTTGAAATGAAGTATTTTCTTCTATGAAAACTAAATCTCAAAATAATACTGAAGTTGGTTTCTAATAAATTTGTATTGCTAAATAATTAATACTTAATCATATCAAATTTCATAGGTCATTTATTTTCAGAGAATTCTTTTACTCTGGGTAGAGGAGGTGCTTTGAACTCACAAAACATTAACTTAGGAAATACACTTGGTAGTTCCTTTTTAAGATCTGTGAATGTCTCCCACTGTGGCCAGGTTAGTTACTTGTCATTTCAGTGCCCCCATTTATAAAAAACATGTAAAATTTGCCATGTGCTATTTTGGGTACCATTTTGATACCAAGATATATAGACCAAGGTTTTATAGAATTTAAATTCTATATTGTTTGCATTTCAATTAAAATTATAAACAATGAAGTAATTGTGGAAGTTTTAAAAAGGTTTTATGTTTTTTGAATAATGTCATTGTAATTTGACTCATGAATGGTGAGTATTTCCTTGACAGGTACCATTAACTTATGTTTTTAATTAGATAATGCTTTCTGAAGAAACAATAAAAAATAATAATAATTAAAAAAAACAGTCTTAGTGGCTATGTCAAAAACAGACTTAAGTTGATTACATAATATGGAAATAAAAATATTTTTAAAAATATTGTCAGTGGCTATTCAAGTCATGATTATTCCCTATGTGGGCTATTTATACCTTGTATTTTTCCATCCACCTACCTGTGTCTGGTCCATTTCCCTGCCTGTTTCTGGGGAATGGAAAGCAGAGCATGGCAGCAGAAATAAAATGTAATGAAGTTCAAATCCTTACTTTTGGTGACTTGGAGCAATTGGAGGAAGTGGCTCAGAGTGGATTTTAACAGCAGATACTGAAGTTTGTGGAATATTAATGGTTTTAATTTGTCCACATTGTTCCATGAACAGGGATAGCTAAGATAAAGTGACTGACCAATGGAATCTAAAGCATATTTCTTAATGAGAATAATTCTACTCCAACTACAAAATAAACAGTAAGTACAAACACCTCATAACCAGGTGGCTTTAAACTATAAACCAAATGCATTCTTTCTAATTGGCTGGATAAGTTGGTATTCTGTTTGAACTTTTAACAGAACCACAATCTAAATATCAGAGCAAGGCCTTGTCTTTAAAAGAAAATGCTTTAGAGTGTTGAGAATTCTTTTTGTAGTTTATTCATATTTCTTTTTCTTTCTTTCTTTTTCTTTTTCTTTTTTCTTTTTTTCTTTTTCTTTCTTTCTTTCTTTTTTTCTTTTTTGAATTGTAAGGCTCTGTCATGGCAGTGAAGAAAAATATGAGGAAGAAAATAAATATGTAATTTAAAATTTGTCCATCATCCAAGAGTTAACTCCCCTTATTCAAGAAAGTTGAGTCATGGGCAAACCACAGGTGGTCAGGGAGTGGGTGAACCATGACACATCTGTTTCTCATAAACACAGCCTTTACTTTTTCTGAATGAAACACATTCATGTGTGAACATGTCAGTGCGCAGGAAAAACATTAGTTTTTGCTGGCACACCATGTACTAATGATTTGCCTAATGCAATACTTGGGCCTTCTTCCTCCCTCTAAACAGTTACCACTTCGTTCTCTGAGCATTCCTGGCAAGTATGTAGTGTCAACAGAAGCTGGTTTTTCTAATGCACTCTGCTCTCTACATGACAAAAATGTATTTACAATTCTTTAGGAACATTTGCCTGATTTAGTGAAATTTTCACCCAAAATAATTAAAGCATTTTTATTAGTATAGGCCTCACATCTATTGATGCAGTTACAAATAACAGCAAAATTCCAAATTATTGAAGAGCGAAGTATAGGAATGTAGTCATCTCTCAGTTATGATGGCTGAACTTAAAGTCAACAGCACATCTCCAGTTTTAATATGCATTTAGAGAACTTGAGGATCTTGTTAAAACTCAGATTCTGATATAGTAGGTCTGGGGTTAGGCCCAAGATTCTCATTTGTAATAGGCTGCCAGGTAATGTTCTAATCAAATACCTTTGCAATAAAAAGAAAAAATCTAAAAATCTTAGGGAAAGTACCTTAATAGGGATTACAAGTAACCAGAAGATCATGAAACCAGGTTGGTTTATTTCAGCTTAAGTCATATCTTCTCCTAGGTTTTGTAGAATACTTGGATTTAGAAAAAGATTGGAATAAAAAGCAATTGCACATCAACTGTATCTGAGTTCTTGGAAAGTAACTACTTATGCAGTCCCAATGTCATTCTCCCTCTCTTTCCTCTTTTAAGGTCTTCCAATTCATTTTATTTTTTATAAGTCATCTTAAAATTTAAAGTGTTTGGGGAGTTTTTATTTTAGGAGTTTTATTTGAAAGGAAACAGTGATGTGAAATGAAAAGTCCTACAACTATCCTTACTCTATATTCTCTCTGCTTAAGAGAAAGTTACTTCTTAGAAACTGATATGATCTTGCTTTACCATTTTAACAACATAATTGATGATATCCAATGAGTTCTTACATAAGACCACATTTGAAAAACATTTTAAAAAACATTATACAAGTAAAGTCATTATTTAAAGATATACGAACAATGGCAATTCATATGCTATGTAGCTAACGAGACGGTAATGAAGTTGAGAGCTGGAATTATATGATTATACTTCTATTTTTATGAGCCTGTATCTTCAGTCATTTAGTCCAATGTTAGATATCATAGTATTTTAAAAATAATAATTCAGATGATGAGTAAATTGGTTAACTGAAAAATAAATAAAGTAGTATGTAATATCAACATTTGAGCCTACTGTTAACTTGCCATTATGAAACAGAAGGCACTAAAATAAAATTAACATTGGTTCTTAAACTTGGTTGTATCATTGGCTACTTTGGCAGTCTCATGAAGCATCTAGAGCCATTTTATTAATTGCATAAAATAAACACATTACACTGAAAACAATTACATAGAAAATATTAAAAGAATTCTTTATTAATGAATTAAATAACAAGGTCTAGCAGCAGGTTCCGTAGCTAACAATTTTTGACTAGTGATGAGTATAAATTACATTTCATGTATTTGTAATAACTGTGTTGTGATTTATAAATGATCTTTGGTTTCCATTGGTGCCATTCCTGCTGTGTTTTGGGGCTTACGTTCATAATTGAAGGAGGTATCAAATATTAAAGTTAGTGAAAATAAATATTCTATACACATTCTAGACATTAGGTTATAATCCCCTGAACTAGAAACAGGTAAATATTAGAATTATAAAATAATATAATCCTTAAGAAAACTAAATATCCACACCCTTGTCTACTTCTAGGCAAGGTTTACACTACAACATACCAACTTTTGTCACTATAATTATGAAGGTTTACAGTTATACTGGATAGAATCAAGTAGTTCCATTACTTTGAACAACATTATTTATGTATAGTAATATAGTATTCTAACATAGTCTACTACACATAGCAGTTAAAAGGGTGCTATTGTATCTCAATTTTGAGTCTTCTTTATTATTCTAACTGGAATTTCCTACTTTATTACTATACTCAAAGTTATATTCATGCTACCTTGAAAGTAAAGGTGGTGTTCCAGATTCTCTTAGATTAAAAAAAGTATTCAGATAAAGGTATCCAATGTAGGTACAGAAGGCTTAGAGGGAAAAACAATTCTAAGTATCTTCATTGAAAGCAATGTTAACCTTGTTTTCTTTTACCCTTACTTCACATTTAGCTGAATGACAGCTACCATTAGTACCTGTCAGAAGATCCTTGACAGAGGGGGGAAATAGTGACTCACCCTTGGTCACTGGCATGTCTGCTCTGGTTCATATGAATTTTCTTCCAATGCTTTCAGAAAAAAAGGTAAAAGTTTGACAAGTCCCACTGAGAAAATCATGAGAAAGAGAAGAGCTTATATCAATGAATTAAGTGTTATGTCAAGTGAAGAGTTATGCAGAATTTTAAACAATGTAGCAATCAGAAGCAAGGGGAAATTATTATCTGGCAATTAGAATCTTGATGAAATTAGTATCTGTCAGGTATTCTAGGCTGGAAGAAAGGTATTCCACATAATCCCATAGACAGAATGCCAGAGAATTACAGAAAATTTTCAATAATACCATTGTTATGTGTTAACCTGTTTCCTCCCAAAAGGCACATGAAGTCCCTCTCTCTGGTACCTGTAATTATGACTTTATTTGGAAATAGAGTCTACTGATGTAATATAGTTAAGATGAAATCACACTGGATTGGGGTCAGCTCTAAGACCCATGACTGGTGTCCTTATAAGGAGATAAAATTTTGCACAGATACACAGGAGGACAGAAGGAAAACAGACCTGTGATGACAGAGGCAGAGGCTGGAGTAATGCAGTTACAAGCCAAAAATGCCAAAGGTTGCTAGGAACCACCCAAAGCTAGGAAAAAGTGAGGAGGAAATCTTCCTTGAAGTCGTCAAAGAAAATATGACCTCTGACACCTTGATTTTAGACTTCTGATCTCTGGAACTTTGAAAGAATAAGTTTCTGTTGTTTTAAGCTATCTATTTTGTGGGGTTTTTTTGTTTGTTTTTTGTTTTTTATGGCAGGCCTAAGAAAAATAATACAACCATCTCCTTTAAGAAAAGTTGAAAATTTATTATGACTACCACCAAGGCAGCACCTTAATTTCTATCTCAAAAAGTTGCTTTAGTTTAAAACCAAACTCAGTTTAAAGACATTATGGCAGGGTATCCAAGATAGTGGAGGAGTAAGTGGAAATCTATGCTAACAATCTAAGCTAAGACAAAGAGAAGATATAAAAAGAGAGAGTAAAAATAGAAATAAGGCCTTAAGTTCTGTGGCATGTTAAAGGTAAGCTGTTCAGATCACACTAAAGTCATGGGATTCAGGAAAAGTGATTTCAAATATTAATCAGTTGATTAACTCTGTAACCACTCATTCCTTATGTTTGGAAAAGTTTTCTGAAAATGAGGCAAATATAAGACTCAAGATAGCAGAGGAGTAAGTGAAGCCACACTAACCTCTTCTCAGAACCAGTCTGGAATTACAACTAAATTGTAGAGAAATCATCCAAAACAATCAATGGAACACTAGCTGGAAAGAAGCCTTATAACCAAGGTCAGTTGGTCCAAAGGCTGTGGGTTATTGTTAAGCTGATTAACATAACCAAGGTCAGATAGAAGAAACCACTTTACCATAACAAGACTTGTAGGGAGTCAGGGGGCGTAATGAGAGGGCTAGCTGGGCTTCTATGGGTGGCAGCTGAAGTTCCAGAGGGAATTCAATGACTAGAAAGTTTCCCCTGAGAAGTGTGGTGTCTAAACCCCAGGCTGGGCACCCCAGCCTACAGCACCAGAGCCAGAAAGGAACCCAGATAACATCCACCTATGAAAAGCAGTGGGGTTTATGTCTGCCAGGGAGAGATGAATGGAGATGCAGCAAGCATCTTAAAGAGCCAGAGAGAAAATTTTGTTTGCAGCCACTTACCCTGAGTGTTGGCAGAGGGAGTACAAAGTAGATTAGAGACCCTTGAGGAGAGTCTGAGGGTGGTGGCTCCAGGGAGAGAACTGAAGGGACAGCGACCAGGATCCCTGTGTTGAGTTAATCTCCATACTGCAGAAGCCATCCTTCTTAGGCAGAGCACTCCAATCCAAAAGGCATCAGCCTGAAGGGAAGCAATAACCCCACCCATAGGAATTTTTCTACTCCATCTTGTGGTGCTTAAACCCAGCCGCTGATTACAGCTTGATTAGATTAACAACTGATCAGTTTAAACAGCTGATTAGTTTAACAACTAAGGCAGAAAAGTTTTCCAGAAGAACTAGATGAAATGGAGGCAAGGAATTTATCAGTTTAGGGTAATGATTATAAGGATATTAAACAGCATAAGAAAAGACATAGAAACTATAAAAAAGGACCAGTCAGAAATAAAGAATCCAATATCTGAAATAAATAATATACTGGAATGAATAAGCCATGCGTTAGATGAAGCAGAGGATTAAATCAGTGTTTTGAAAGACAAGGTATAACACACACACACACACACACACTCAGGCAGACCATCAAAGAAAAAGAAAAAGAAAAAAAATAACAAAGAAGAATTTTAAAAAATAAGGAGAGCTTAATTTAAAAAATCATTTTGCACAACATGACACATAACATCTTTATCATGAGAATACCAGAAGGAGAAGAGAGTGAACAAGGGATTGAGAACCTATTTGAAGAAATAATGAGTGAAAACTTTCCTAATCCAGTGAAGGAAAAACTAACACAAGTCCAGGAAACTCAGAGTACCAAACAGGTTGGAGCCACTTACACTGAGACACATCATAATTAAAATGACAAGACTTACAGACAAGGAGAGAATCCTAAAAACCACAAGAGAAGCAGGCAGTAGTAACCTATAAGGGAGCACCAATTAGACTGGCATCTGATTACTCAACACAAACATTTCAGTCCAGAAGGGAGTGGTGTGAAATGTTCAAGGTGATGAAAAGCAAGGACCTACAATCAAGGGTGCCTTACCCAGCAAGGCTATTATTTAAACTGAAGGAGAAATAAGGAGTTTCCCTGATAAGAAAAAGCTTAAAGAGTTTGTTAACACCAAACCAATACTGCAACAAATGCTAAAGGGCTTGCTTGAAAAAGAAGAGAGAAAAAGGGAAGTCTAAGTATAAAATAGCACTATATACATATATAATATGTATATATTCACCTTAAATGTAAATGGCTTAAATGCGCCAACCAAAAGACCTAGGGTAGCTGGATGGATAAGAAAACAAGACCCATATATAGGCTATCCCCAAGAGACCCACCTCAGGTTGAAAGATACACACAGACTAAAGTAAAGGGATGGGAAAAGATATTTCATGCAAATGGAAAGGGAAAAAAGCTAGGGTAGCAGTACTTATATCTGACAAAATAGACTTTAAAACCAAGGCTATAGTAAGAGACAAAGAAGGACACTTCATAATGATAAAGGGAACAATCCAACAAGAGGATATAACCCTAGTAAACACTTATGCACCCAGCATAGGGGCACCTAAATGTGTAAAGCAAACCTTGATGGACATAAAGGGAGAGATAGAAAGAAATATAGTCATAGTTGGGAATTTTAACACCCCATTGACTTCAATGAATAGATCTCCCAGGCAGAAAATCAACAAGGAAATAGCAGCCTTAAACAAGACAATGGATCAAATGGATTTAATTGATATATTCAGAGCATTTCACCCAAAGCAGAAGAATATACATGCTTTTCAAGTGCATGTGGAACATTTTCTGGGATAGACCACATGTTAGGACTCAAAATAAATCTCAATAAATTTAAGAAGATTGAAATCATTTCAAGCACCTTTTCTGACTAATGCTATGTAACTAGAAATCAATTACAAGAACACTGGCAAACAAGCAAACACATGGAAACTAAATAACATTATTAAACAATGAATGGGTCAACAACCAGAGTAAGGGAGAAATCAAAAGATACCTTGAAACAAATAAAAACGAGGACATAACAATGCATAATCTGTGGGACACTGGAAAGGTAATCCAAAGAGGTAAATTCATAGCATTATAGGTCTAGCTCAAAAAATATGAAAAGACTTTAACAAACAATTTAACTTCACATTTAAAAGAAGTTGAAAAAGAACAACAAAGTCCAAAGTGAGTAGATGGAAGGAAATAATAAAGATCAGCACAGAAATAAATTAAATAGAGTGTAAAAAAAATACAAAAGGTCAATGAGTCCAAGAGCTGGGTCTTTGAAAGATAAACAAAATTAGAAACCTTAACCAGACTCATCAAAAAAAGAGAGAAAGGATTCAAATAAATAAAATCAGCTATGACAGAGGAGAAATAACAACTGACACCAAAGAAATACAAAGGATTGTAAGAAAATGTTATGAGTAATTATATGCAAACAAATTGGACAACCTGGATGAAATGGATAAATTCCTATAAACAAAAGTCTTCCAAAGCTAAATCAGGATGGATCAGATAATTTGAATAGACAGATTACACCTAATGAAATTGAAGCAATAATTAAAAATAAATAAATAAACCTCCTAACAAACAAAAGCCCTGGACCAGATGGCTTCACAGGTGAATTTTACCAAATATTCCCACAAGAACTAACACCTCTCCTTCTCAAACTATGTCATAAAATTTAAGAGGAGAGAGAGCTACCAAACTCATTTTGAGGCTAGCATTATCCTAATTTTAAAACCAGATAAAGACACTACAAAAAATCTAAAACTATAGCCCCAAATCTCTGATTAACATAATCACTAAATTCCTCAACAAAATATTAGCAAACCAAACACATAAATGCATCAAAAAGATCAAACACCATGATCAAGTGGGATTTATACTGAGAATGCAACATTGGTACAACATTTGCAAATCAATAAATGTGATTCACCACATAAAATGAGGGGTAAAAAACACATGATCATATCAAGAGATGCTGAAAAAGCTTTTGATAAAATCCAACATCTATTTATGATAAAAACTCTCAGCAAAGTGGAAATAGAAGGAACATACCTAACTATAATAAAGGCTGTTTATTACACACCCACAGCCAGCATCATACTCAACAAGCAAAAACTGCAAGCATTCCTCTTAAGACCTAGAACAAGGCAGAGATGTCCTTTTTCATCCCTCTTGTTCAACAAGGAGAAGAAATAAAAGCCATCCAAATTGGAAAGAAGGATGTAAAGGGTGTAAAACTGTCATGCAGATGACATGATGCTGTATATAGAGAACCCCAAAGGTTCTACCAAGAAACTACTAGAACTGATCAATGAATTCAGCAAAGCATCAGGATACAAAATTAATATCTAGAAATCAGTTTCATTTTATATGTCAATAATGAGCTAACAGAAAGAGAAATTGAGAAAACAATCTTATTCACAATTGCTTTAGAAATAAAATATCTATAAATAAACCTAACCAAGGATGTGAAAGACCTGTACTTAGAAAATTATAAGACATTGAGGAAATAAACAGAAAAGATACATATAAGTGGAAGTATGTACTGTGTTCATGGACAGGAAGCATTAACATCATTAAAATGCCCATGCTACCCAAAGCAATCTATAGATTCAATGCAGTTCCTATCAAGATTCCAATGACATATTTCAAGAACTAGAACAAATATTTCAAAAAATTATATGGACTCACAAAAGGCCCTGCATAGCAACAAGGATTCTGAGAAAGGAAAAGAAAGTTGTAAGAATCATGCTACCTAATATCAAACTATACTATAAAACTAGTAATCAAAACAGCCTGTTACTGTCATAAAACAGACACATAGATCAATGAAACAGGATAGAGAGCCCAGAAATAAACCCTCACTTTTATAGTCAATTAATATTCAACAGCAGAATCAACCACATACAATGAGCTAAAGATAGTATATTTAATAAATGGTGTTGGGAAAATTGGAATGGTACATGCAGAAAATGAAACTAGACCACTTTCTTACACCACATGCAATAATAAATTTAAAATGGATCAAAGACTCAAATGTTAGACCTGGAACAATAAAAATCCTAGAAAAAAACATAGGAAGCAAAATCTCAGGCATTGCTCATAAAAACTTTTTAACAGACATATCTCCCCAGGCAGGGAAACAAAAGAAAAAATAAACAAATGGGACTACATCAAACGTAAATGCTTTTGCATAGCAAAGGAAATCATCAACAAAATAAAAAGACAACCGACAGAATGGGAGAACACATTCACTGATCCATCTGATACGGGTTTTATACCCAAAATTTATCAAGTACTTAAAAATTCAACACCAAAAAAAAACAAGCAAGCCAATTAAAAAATGGGAAAAGACCTGAATAGTCACTTCTTCAAATAGGACATACAGATGGCCAATAGATGTTTGGAAAGATGCTCAACATCCCTAACCATCAGAGATACAATTTCACACCTGTCAGAGTGGCCATCATCAATAAATCAAAAAACAAGTGCTGTCAAGGATGTGGATAAAGGGGAGCCCTTCTGCATTATTGGTAGGAATGTAGACTAGTAGAGCCACTGTGGAAAGCATTATGGAGATACCTCAAAAAATTAAAAATGAGGGAACCAACTGTATGGGAAAACATAATTACCAATGATACCTCATATAAGGGTTTTATCTCCAAAATGTATAAAGAACTAATGTGACTCAACACCAGGGAGACAGACAGCCCAATTAAAAAATGGGCAAAAGACATGAACAGACAACTCACTGAGGAAGACATACAAAGGGCACAGAGGCATATGAAAGAATGCTCATCACTAGCCATCAGAGAGCTGCAAATTGAAACCACAATAAGATACCACCTAACCCCTGTCAAAATGGCAATCATCAACGAATCAACAAAGAACAAGTGTTGTCAAGGATGTGGGGCAAAGGGAACCCTGGTGCACTGTTGGTGGGAATGCAGGCTGGTGCAGCCACTATGGAAAACAGTATGGAGTTTCCTTTAAAAACTAAAAATGGAACTGCCCTTTGATCCAGCAATTCCACTACTAGGACTATACCTGAAGAATCCTGAAACACCAATTCATAAGAACCTATGTACCCCTATGTTCCTAGCAGCACTATTTACAATAGCCAAGTGCTGGAAACAGCCTAAGTGCCCATCAGTGAACGACTGGATCAAAAAACTTTGGTACATTTACACAATGGAATACTACACAGCAGAAAGAAAGAAGGAACTCCTAACCTTTGCAACAACATGGATGGAACGAGAAAGTATTATGCTTTGTGAAATAAGCCAGTCAGTGAAGGACAAATACCGTATGATCTCACCCATTACAGGACAATAATGAACAAAATGAACAACAAGCAAAACAGAACCAGATATATCAATACAGTAAATAGGCCTTCAGTGGTGAGGGGGAAGGGGGTTGGGGGGAGTGGGGAGAAAGAGGCAAGGAAGGGGAGCAGTTTAGACAAGAACCTAGTATGGAGGAACCATGGACATGGACAACATGTGGCATTGACTTTGTGCGGGAATGGGTGGGTGCGGAAGAGGACAGAGGGGAGCAAAAAGGGGATGGATGTAATACAACAACAATAAAATTAAATTAAAAAAAATTAAAAATGGATTTGCCTTTTGACCCAGCAATCCTATTTGTGGGAATATATCTAAAGGAAGACAAAAACACTAATTTGAAAGAACATAAGCACTCCTATGCTCATTGCAGGGTTATTTATGGAAGCAGCCCAAGTGTTCATCAATAGATAAAACAACTATGGGCCATTTTCACATTGGAATTCTACTCAGTTGTTAAAAAAAAAAGAAAGAAAATTTTACCCTTTATAACAGTATGGATGGACCTGGAGAACATTATGCTAAGTGAAATAGGTCAATCAGAGAAAGACAAATACCATGTGACTTTACTCATATGTAGAATCTAATGAACAAACTGAATTAACAAGCAAAACACAGAGAGGCTCATAGATGGAGAACAGATGACAGCTAGGTGCAGGGAAATGAGCACTGGAAGGTTTGAACAAAAAGGAAAAAGGACATATGGACATGGACAACAGTGTGGTGATTGCTAGGGGTAGAGGGGTCTAAGAGAACACTATGGTAATGGAAAAAAATATACAATAGATTAAATTGAAAAAGAGAGAGAGAGACCATGGATGCAACATTCCTATAAATGTAGGCTAAAATTCAGAAAAAGGAATGAAAAGTTGCAAATTGATCTTAAACCTGATTGCTGCCATTATTGAAAGACAATGCTAAAATATTTGGGGTGGCTTCTAGAAATTGCAGAAAGTTTGAAATTCATACACAGTCACTTAATATAAACATTTATAATCTTCTATTGATCAGATACTATAATGAATTGCTATGTCTGGAGAGCACAATTCAATCAATTAAATGATTGGAGGTTACAAAAGAAGTATGGAGGAGCCAATCATTTCCTAATTGATCTTCCCATTTTAAGGAGCAATTGTGCGTATAGAAATGAATATAATTTCCAAAATTTCTTTCATTGCTGGACTTTTAAATGGCAAAGCAATAAGTCAAAGAGCAAAAGAAACAGATATAGAAAAGCTGATTCATTAGATTAAAAGGTCCTGATATTTTAGCAAAACAACATAAATGTGCTCATTAAGAATAGCCCAGAAGAAGAAACCTCTGTGTTGGAATTTTTCTTCTCTGCATTTTAATTCATCCTTTCTTCTTCATAAATCCATATCGCTCCCATTTTTCCTATTCAGTTTTTAACTTGTTTCCAAAAAACCTTACCCAGTCTAGCTGTAGGATTCTTCAGCAAGCCTTCATCTTTCTGCCTTTTTTAGTATTTTCTCATATACAGTATATATCTATATGTATACATATATATGCTATATATATAAAATGTTCCAAATAACAGTGCATATGCGTTAAAAACAGTATCCTGATGTTAATTCATTTATACCATTACATCTCCTTTTCTCAAATCTTGGCTGCATGCTTCCATTATAAGGCAAACATAGGGTGGGGCAAAAATAGGTTTATAGTTGTTCTTATGTAAAACAATACAAATAAATAAATAATTCAAGGATAAACTCTGTTTTGAGTACTGATAACTTTATCAGTACTCTGCATAATTTCTTCACTAAATTGTGTTAGGAAAAATAAGTTACAGTTTCATATTTTTTTTCTTAAATATATTTTATTTATTTTGCTACTACAGTTGTCCCAATTTTCCCCCCTTTACCCCACTCCGCCCAGTACCCATTTCCTCCAGCAATGCCCCCCTTAGCTCATGTCCATGTGTCATGCATATAAGTTCTTTGGCTTCTCCATTTCCTTTATTCTTCTTAACATCCCCCTGTCTATTCTGTAACCACTAATGTGTACTTTTTCTTTTTCCTTTCATATCCAGATAATTAACCATTTCATTATTGTCTTCTAATTGTCAGCCTCTCAAATCATATTAATACAAACTTTTCATTATTTCAAAATTTCTATGTTAATTCATTTGTTTAAAGAATTACTCTTTTAAGTAATATGAATTGCAATATTACCAAACACACGCAAAAATAAATTTACACACACATATTTTTACACATATTTAAAATACATACTGGATTTTGAAGAGTTAATACAAAAAATGTTTAATATGCCAATAGCTTATATAATTATTACATGTTAAATAATAGTATTTTAGATATATTGTAGCAAATTAAGCAGTTCTTTTCTTCCTTAATACTTATTTTACTCTGGAATGCTATTTTTGTGAAATATATCACAGAAATGGTGTATTGCAGAACTCACTCTTGTGAAAGTTGTCCTAGAGACAGTGCCAAACCCATAGTAAAAAATGAATTTGGTTTTTGAGTCAGATCCTCCCCTCTCCAATAATACAACTCAACTTTATTTTAAGCTACTGGAACTACAACTTATTCTTTTTGGAGTTTTCCATCTTAAACAGTAGATTGATTTTTTTTTTTTTTTTTTTTTTGGCTGTGCACAGGTCTTACTTCTTTCAATACCCTCTGTTTTTTCTCTACATGTGTTTTACAAGTTGAAGTCATCAGAAATAATGGCACTTGTAGTGCTCAGCCAGTCCTCAGAGTAGAAATTATTATGTCTACTAAGTTGAGGTAAAAACACAACAAGTCAGAAGGGAATGGCAAAAAATATTTCAAGCAATGAAAAATAAATGTCTACAACCAAGACAACTCTACCCAGCAAGGCTCTCATTCAAAATGGAAGGTGAAATGAGTTTCCCAGACAAAAGAAAGCTAAAAGGATACATCTCCACCAAAGCAGCATTGCAAGAGATGCTAAGGGGTCTGCTTTAAGTTTCACATTTTAATGCTTGTGATATTGTTAGAAATCCTCACAGATATTAATATGACTGTTTCCAGTGTCCCTCCAAAGGTGCGATAGACCTGCACTTCCCCATTCCCCCAGAGGTTTAATGTGGCCACGTGACTTGCTTTGGCCAATGAAATGTAAGCATGTGAGCTGGCTTGGTGCCCCATTTCTGAGAGAAAGTCTGAAGTGCTGTTGCATAAGTTGCCAGCAAATTTCCCCTCACCTGCTGCTTGTGTGGAAGCACAAGTTAACATACCAGGGAGTGCCTGGGGCTGGGTTCACAGGGTCTCCTGGAGATTACAATGAGCTGAGCTCCCATAGGAGTGAAGCATGAGAGTGAAATAATCTTCCATTTTTCAATTCTTCGAGATTCGAGATTCGGGGCTTTGATTTTCTTTTTGTCATTACAGCAAAACCTAGCTTAATCTGAGACTTACAATAACAAAAATTCACATGCCATTTAATATTTAACTTTCAAGTAATCAACCCTTGTTCATAAAATAGGCATGGTTAAGATTAGAATTACCAAGTAACTAAAGAGAAAGCCCAGGTTTAGTATTACAGACCTGGTAAGAATGTAAATCAGAAGCCCTGGCTGGTGGCTCAGTGGATAAGGGGCTGGCCTGTGGATCCTAAGGTCACTGGTTCGATTCCCAGCCAGGGCAACATAACCAGGTTGCAAGCCAGGTCTCCAGCCAGGTCTGTAGTTGGAGGCAGGTGAAAGGCAACCATACATTGATGTTTCTCTCCTCTGCCTCTTTCCCTTCCCTTCTCTTTATAAATATAACAAAAATAAAAGTTAAAAAATAAAGAATCTAGGTCCAGCTTTCTTTCCTTTCTAAGTTGCTTATAAGCAATACAAAGTGAATATAAGCCTAATCTTAGTAGCAAAGATGGGATATGGATTTTAAAATGGCATATGTTTATTGCAGCATAATATTGATATGGTCACTAATAGAGATATTAATAAATTAAATTTATAAAATTGCCATCATGTTCTGTTTTCATTTGCTACATTGAATAATGAAAAATGAAAATAAAATGGGTTTCTATTTAATACAAATTTATTTTAAAATTCAAATTATGAAGCTGCATGGTAATGTTAGATTAAATTCCATTAAAATTCTATTAACATAATCAAATTACATTTTAAGACTAAAAATACTTAATAAAATGAATTATTTATATTATGAAATATTTCATTGATTACAGTTAATATTTGAACTCATTACCTGTAGAGAAAAACTATAGCTTACTTATTTACTAATGCTTTTATGTACATAGTTAGACTTCTATTTCTATCCCATACTTTGAACTTTAAATCTTGTAGGTATTAATGACTGTTGCTATACTACCTGACGTCAAGACTGCACTTTAGATCAAGATACATTCTAAAATGGTTAAAATGATCAAAGGTCTTTGAAGAACTTTTTTGTACAGAAGCTAGACAGAGTGGCCTTTACCATAGACAATTTCAAGATAAAAATACTATTGGTTAGTTTCACCCTTAAAAAGAATTTTATATTACAATTTTTGTTGACTGTTTTTTTGTTTTTTTGTTTTTGTTTGTTTAAGAAGCAATAATATTCCAGCTTTCTTTTGGTTTCAGTGCAAGAGGCATAAAAATAAGCAGATGCCCACACTTTCTAGGTCTGAAAGTTATCAGTGAAGACCTACGGTAAATCAGATAACTGTGCTCCATTGAGTACATTATGTTCATTTTTGCATCTGGACTTCCCTGAAGTCTCTCACAGAAATTTCAACTCAAGGGCACAGCCTTAAAAATACACCACTTCTGCTTGTTTATGTCCCTGCAGTGTTCAAACTCAAAATACCTGATTGTTAAGTGCAGTCGAGTTTTTAATAAAACCATTGAGGTCAGGTGTAAGATTATGCATTTTTATATAAAATAATTTATATAAGTAACAAAAGCATACCACTGCCAAATCATGAATATAAATAACCAGATACCAGTCTATGAACTACCTGTAAATCTTGAGTAGATCATACTTAGAGTACTGTGGTTATTTATATCAGATACTGTGAAGAAAGCTGATCTGTAGGACAGCTGATATAAATAGCAGTAGAAAGCAGGGCAGGGGAAGTCACATTTGTATATGTGAGCAGATCAAGTAGAACTTTTGCAACTCTTATGAACTTTGAAAACTATTTCTAAGATTGCATAAAACAGCACCTATTATGCAAGGGAAATTTTGCATTAAATTGTAAGAGAAATACAAATTCTTTGGTGATCTTTGAATTGCGTTGCAGGAAATATTCAAATGACCAGTCTTCCTCCACTGCCCCACCCCTAGAGAGATTTTGTACACCACTCCAATACCCTACCACCACCACCACCACCACCACCACCAAATAGCTAGAAAATTTGACAAGCAAGTCTAAAATTCCTCTACAAATAATGAACCTGTTGTTGACTTTCTATTGCATGAAAGCAGGGGAGAGCCAGTGGCAGGTATGGGATGAATGGCATGGCATAAAGCAGGGGTGGGGTAGGTAGGGTGTGGGGGTGTGGCAGAATTCTTTAACCAGCTGGTATTAAATGGCCCCTAAAACTTAAAATAGAGGATTGTATCCTTCAGAGTTAGGGGATAATGGAGTTAGGTTTGTCTTATTCTCTAGCAATTGCCCTATTTCCTGTTCTCTCCTGACATGTCCTTTAGCAACTTGCTTCAGTAAATATCTATGTTTGGGTTTTGTTTTGTTCTCTAAGTCTTCCTGAACAATTTTTAAATGTCTACTTCAGTTGCATGGGATAAGCTGTTTCCTCTTATCTGGCAGCTTTATAGTGTATGAAGACCATAATTACACCTCCTAAAATATGTTTTTCCTATCCTGATGCTTCAAAGTTTTGCTACTTCTAGTGAGGTCTGTGAGTCAGAAGAGTCAGTGTCACTTTGGAACTTGTTAGAAATGCAAATGTTCACCAGCTTCCTCCCCACTGCTGGCTTACTACATCAGAACCTGCATTTTAATAAGATTTCCAGGAGAGTCATAGGATCACATAAGTTTGAGAAATAATGCCCTACAGAGAAGCATTTGGATTTTTCCTTCCCCAGTTGTTCACCCTTTGAAACTTCTTCTCACGTTACCTACAGAGGAGGTAAAAAGTTGAGGGGCACCATCCTTTTAATCATATCAAAGATTTCCTGGTTATCAGAAAGGCCACAGAAACAGAAACATTGTATGATCTCAGGGGACACTTGAGACCTTAACCATTTACTGGGCAATTTTATATCCACACTCAAGCCAGCTAAGGTTCAACTCATTGCCAATTCAACTTTCCTGAACACTCTGACCCCTATCTCCCACTCTGAGAAACATCAAGCGCATCAGCGACTTCACCCAAACTCTCATAGGAGACTCTTTTTTCCTAACTCAGTCCTGACTGTGGTAGTCTTCACATTTTTAAGCCCTTCCTGTGGAGAGAGCCCTCTAGTGGTGTTATTTCAGCTACAAAGTTCATTATTATGCTAGTCCTGGAACATGACCTCCAAAATCATCAAAAATCCTGTAACAATTCCTAGATCTCCCTCCCCAAAGACGCTCAATTCCAGCATGAATAAAGTCATACGTAGAGGAAAAGGGAAGGGACCTGATGAGGACACGAGACCTGACAGGGCTTAACAGCTGAAATCCCTAGAGCTCTAGGTAAAGTTCGAAGTAGAAGATGGTACCAGGAGCTTGTTCAAGCTTTCAGCAGACAATTCTACTTTCTAGAATCTTTCCTTCTATTTGTGTAACAATGATTAGAAAGTCTTTATCCACCCTTCGATTCTCTACTCAGAGCTTCACCTTCCTTATATGGTGGGTGAACATGGCTCTATAGTTTCACTACAATCATAGTTGTAAAACTACTTCTTGGACTTGGTCTGTCATGGAGCATCTCATTTTAACTATTTAGTCTTGCAATGTTCCCTGTCAACTCTGATGATGGCTGCAGACTGCTTCATGGTGTCCCAATACAACAGCTCCCCTTTGCAAACCTATTATTTGCAGAGAATTTCTAGTTTACTCATTAGTAGGAAAGGTTCTCTCAGGACAATCTGATCCTGGCAGATATTCTGAAGTTCTTTTCTCCTCTCAGAATGATTCAAGCTTGGTTTCCCTTAACATCCATCCCCAGCCTGCTCACCACTAGATCATCCATCCCTTGACATCAGGTCTTCTTACTCATCTAGTGTTTTCAGTGCCTTAAATGGCAGATAAGAGGAACTCAATAAATATTTTTGAACTGAAAATAATTGGAATGGAAAAACTAGAGTAGCTCCCTGCAGATGCTACTCTGACTGACTGCCTGAGAAGGCCAAGGGATTATCATAATAAAAATTTGGAAATACTATTTCTCTAGTAAATATTTCCGTTTTTTTGGTGGTTGACACCTTGATTTGAATCTGGTGAGTTCCCGAGCTGAGAACCCAGATGAACTGTGCCTAGATACCTGACCCACAGAAGCTGAGATAATAAACTTATTTGGTTTTGAGCAGCTGTTTGTGGTGCTTTGTTACATTGCAACAGATAACTACTACAATACCCTATCCTTACAATGCTGTAAATATTCTTAAAAACAAGAGTTAATTTTTATTTTCTCATATTATAGATTTATAGTGTAGGAGGCAGACTCCGAATGACATCAATTTCTGGGGCCATAAAATAGTAGAACTGCTGTGCGAATTAATGGCTTCTCAGCCCTAAATTCTTGGCTCACTGAACATACCATCTGTAACTCTGTTGCCTTCTCTGATGGAGGAACAAATTATTTAGGAGACTATGATTTTTCTTTAAATGTTGTATTTATAAAAGTGGTGTTTATTTACCATTTCTAAGAGAGAATAGATTTTAAAATGAAATTCAGTGAAGCGGCAAAAGCTCAGAATTTTTGTTATGATGTGAAGAGGTTCAGAAGCAAAAGACTAAGCAGAGAAAAACCAAAACATGAAGTCAGTGGAAATGTCATTGGTAGGACAGGATATGGTAAAATTAAATTTTTCCTTATATCTTATTATTGGTCCCATATAATACACCACAAATGGTGGCTTCAGTCCTTCAAATGTAACACTACTGTCAGGCATTTTTGGCAGCTCCATGAAATTACCCAATGGAGAATTGATTTCTGCATTTTCCCACAATGATACATACCCTTTTCAAAATTCTTATATTAATCCCTAATTTAGTTTTTAAAATGTTTTTAAAATACTTCATTTTTTAGAGCAGTTTTCGGTTCATAGCAAAACTGGGCAGAAAGTAGAGATATCTCATGTAGGCTGTGCTCCCATCCATGGACAACCTTCCATATCATCATCACATTAATAAAAACTGATGAACATTCATTGATACTACATTATCACCCAAAGTCCATAGTTTATGTTAGAGTTCACTCTTGGTGCTGTACATTCTATGAGTTTTAACAAATGTATAACCTCATGTAGCCATCATTATAGTATTTTACAAAATAGTTTCATTTTCCTAAAAATCCCTCTGTCCTCTGTCTGTTCATCTTTCTCATCCCCAATCCTTGGAAACCTTGATCTTTTTACTGTCTCCATAGTTTTGCCTTTTACAAAATGTCATATTGTTGGAGTCATTCAGTATGTAGCCTTTTCAGATTCAGGTTTCCTTTGCTTAATAATATTCCTTTAAGTTTCTTCCATGTCTTTTTATGGCTTGAAAAGAACATTTTTTTTTAGTACAGAATACTATTCCTTTGTCTAGATGTACTTCAGTTATTTATTCATTTCCTAGTGAAGAAAGTCTTGATTTAAATTTCCCCTTTAAAATATTTTTTCTGTGCTACCCTCCAAATTCTTATAATTGATCATGGAAAGTAATATAATAAATCCAATATAGCAGTAGAAATTTTTAAAAAATCAAGAAAAATAAGATATCCCAATAAATATGTGAATTGAAAAATCTTACCAGTTTATTTGTCTACAGTCTCAGACATATTGAAAAATAATAACTGGCTATAGTTGTAATATAATATTTTGATATGTGATTTTAAAAGTAATATTTAATACACCAGAATATCTGGATTCTATTACTTAAGTCTCCAAGAATAAAAAGCAGCTCCCAAACCCCTCTGCCAGGTGAAGGAAGCCTCAGGGCCTGAGGCCATTTTGAATCTGAAGGACTTGGAGTGTCAATGTATTCAGTCCTCGCTTAATAACAGGTTATATTTGTCCTCTAAGGTAATCTTTTTCAACTTTTTTCCACTCAAATTATAGGTAATATATTTTATATTATCCATCTCTCTGAGAAACATGCACACACAAAACTTGGACTTTCATGAAATAATACTTGTAAGTATTGTGATAAATACAGATAGCTATTACATACATAAAAGCTCTACTTCATTCACAAGAAAAGACATGCAACTTAATGTTGAGCTTAGAAAATTGGCTAAATTTCAAAAGGCTGCTAACACACTATTGACTAGGCTATAGATAAAGAAGCCCTTTTTATATTATTGGTGGGGGTAATATTGTTAGTATTACAACAAATATATTTTGGGAGTCTCCTTCAAAATTATATGCTCATAAACCTTTGATACAAAATTTCCACTTTTGTTTGTTTTTTTCCTACAAAGATACTCACCAATGTGTGAAAGCACACAAGTACAAGATTATTCACTGCAATATTATCTGTAATAACAAAACATATGAAACACCCTAATGGGTGATTGATGAAACAAACAGTGGTATATCCATTAACATTAAATGCAATAATACATTTCTCTAAGAAATAATGAAAAAGCTCTTTATGTACTGATACAGAAAAATATATATGTTAAGTGAAAAAAACAGAATAAAAATTAAAAGATTTTGGGATGTCAATTGTTCACTTTAAGTCTTTCTATACTTTATGATATTTGGACTGTTAAAATATATCACATTGTCAAAAATTTTAATAAAATGAAAGAACATGTGTACATATTACCAAGCACTTTACAAATCTGCAGACCTGCGTAATTATGTTCTAAGAGATATACTAAAAAAGCACAGCAAATGTCAAAAATAAATGGAAAAAAACCCTTTATTTTGCTTATCTTGAAACACCTGATGGTTTTTTAATACATTCATTAAGGCAAGAGTTGATGCAACAATCTTCTTTCCTATCTAGCTAATTCCCAGGGAGCGGAATCTGTACCTGGCAACATTCTTCCAGTGGGATTTCACAATTGCTATGGACCAGTGAGTGCTATGTGCCTCTTATTGTCCCCTGTTTTGAAAGGAGTGTTCACTGTGGCCATTCTGTCCTCTTTTTACAATTATATTTTGGGAGTGTATGTTGTGGGTAGGATTAGACAATCTGTCTTTTTTTTTTTTTTTTTTTAAGATTTTATTTGTTATATTTAGAAAGAGGGGAAGGGAGAGAGGCAGAGAGGGAGAGAAACATTAATGTATAGTTGCCTTTCACCTGCCTCCAGCTACGGACCTGGATGGAGACCTCGCTTGCAACCTGGTTATGTGCCCTGGCTGGGGAATTGAACCTGCGACCTTTGGGTTCGCAGGCTGGCACCTTGTCTACTGAACCACCAGCTAGGGCCAGACAATTTGTCTTTGAAATTTACAAGTATCCAGATCAAGAGGAGCTATATCGGGAACTAATATAAATAACAAAAACCTGAACTTTGAACCTGATTCCATAAATTAATAATTCTGAAATATTAGGGGAAATGAGATTACTAGGTAATGTATTTTGTATGTGGAAGGCATGCAAATAATTGTGATCTAGAAGATAAAGCACAGCAAACTGCATTTTGTTCCTAATTCTCAACCTTTTTCATAGCTATACCATATTCCATGTGACTTTGCAGCAACCCTAATTAGAATCAAAGCATACTTTCTTCCCTTAATAATGATAGGCTTGGCCATGTGACTTGAGTTGACCAGTAATGTAAGCAGAAACACTTGAGCCGGAGATTAAGATATTCTTGTTTGGCTGGGCTTTGACACGTGTATTCTGCCTTTTGCTATGAGAAAGCTATTCTTCACATATTTCTGGTCCAATGAGAATGAAAGAAAGGTTTAGCAGTCCTAGAACAAAATTTCAAATTAAAGCCAAGCTCAGTTGAGGATAGCCTAGATAATCCAAACACAGACAAATCCCAATTGACATGTAAAGAAGAAATAAATGCTTCCTGAATGCTCCTGTAGTTTAGGTAACTTGTTATTTGGTATGATTGTGGTAACAGTTAACTGATATACCAATTCACAAGTATAAAGAATTACTGAAGGAATAACGGTTGCTAAATATTGAGTTCAACTTACTTGAGGAGCAATGTTTTTAAAATCATTGCTCTTTGGTACATGTCTATATAATAAGTTCACAAAGACTTGGAAAAATTTTAAAAGCATATGGCTTCACCTAAAAAAATAACGGGGATAAACAACAAGAGTGAGGAAAACTGAATTTATAAATATAATTGAATTTTAGTATGGAAATATTTTTATTTAATATTAAGAATAATGTTTGGATTTTATGAAATTAAAATCTCAAACAAGCTGGCAATCGTTACCTCAGAGATGGGCTTGATATTTTCTTCACTTGTTTTTTCCCATACTTTGTGATTGAAATGAAAAGTAGAAATTTCCAGCCCATGATCTAAAAGTTACTCTGAATGAGATGTTACTGCTCAGAACCTCTGACGCAGGGCACGTTGAGACCCTGAGCAAGATGGCTCCGGCAGTCATCCTGGTGGGTGCTCCCTCGGTTCTCTCCCCAAACCCACTCTCCCCAGGCTCTCCTCCAGCACCTCTAGCCCACTCTGCCCCACTTTGGCTGGTGCCCAGGGTAAATGGCTGCAAATAAAATTTTATGCATTGGCCCTTTAAGAGGCTCTCTTGAGTCTCTAGCCATTTCTCCCCGGCAGGCAGAAACCCCACTGCTTTTTCACAGGTGGATGTTACCTGGGTTCCTTTCTGGCTCTGGCCCTGTTGGCTGAGGAGCCCAGCTTGGGATTTAGACCCTGAAATTCTCAGGAGGAACCTCCAAACTGCTGAAATTTCCCTCTGGCACTTCAGCTGCCACCTGTGGGAGCTCAGCCAGCCCTCTTGTGCCTCCTCCACACTGTACCAGTCACATTGTGGTGACGTGGTTTCTTCTGTCTGTTCTTGGTTATAAGGCTTCTCTCCAGCTAGTGCTCAGTTGATTATTTTGGATGATGCCTCTACAATTTAGTTGTAATTCTGGATTGGTTCTGGGAGAAGGTTAGTGTAGCTTCCACTTACTGCTCTGCCATCTGTATCTTACAAATGTAAGACCCATTTTGAGAAAACTTATTCATGTGTAAGGGATGAATTCTTATAGCAGTTAACCAACTGATTAATATTTAAAAAGAAATCATTTTCCCTGAATCCCATGACTAAGTATGATCTGAACAGCTTACCTTAAATCAACATGCCACAGAATTTAAGGCCTTAATTCTGTCTTTACTCCCTCTTTTTACACTTTCCTTTTGTCTTAGCTTAGGCTGTGATCATAGACTGGGTGGCTTAAATAACATATATTCATTTCTCACAGTTCTGGAGGCTGGAAGTCCAAGATCAAGATGCTGGTAGATCTAGTGTCTGGTAAATTTCTGCTTTCTGGTTCACAGATGGCTATCTTCTGATTGTAGCTCCACATGACAGAAAGCAGATTTGCAGAGCAAACTCTTGTCTCTCTTCTCATAAGGCACCAATTTCATTCATGAGGGCTTCCATCATAAAACCTGATTACCTCCCAAAGCCCCGCCTCCTAATACCATCACGTTGACAGGTAGAATTTCAACATACATATTTTGGGAGGCCAAAAACCCACAAACATTCAGTCTATAACATTCTCTTAATTTTATTCCTCATTGTTCTTCATTTTCTCTAACCACAAAAGAGAATTAAAGAGTATTACATATTTTTTGTATTTATTCAATAATATTTTATAATCTATTCTCCACCTAACATTGCTTTTTAATAATCCAATCTCACCTTTGACTACTACGAAAATTAAAAAATGACAAAAAGGATTCTTGTGCCAAGAATAAAAACAACTAGTTTATCTTTAGTGATTATTAAAAATAATTCTAAAGAAATTATTTTTTCCTACTATACTTATTAAAGTCATGTTCCACCATATATACTGCTTTTAAACTGATACTACACTGATCTTAGCCAAAAGACTGAGAAACAATATACTGCTTTTAAATTAGTCAATGAAATCCCCCATCAAAAACAGCAATCAATGTAATCAATTAATTTTTGAAAGCTTATGGAAGCTACTTGAGCTTCATTAAATATATTAAAAGTTTACACATTCTTGAAGTCTATGATTATATCCTAAGAGTTTAGTATAATTCAATGTTACTTTGTCATCGATTAGATTATAATTTGATATTGCATTAAAAAGCTATTTTAAAAGATATCATGATTCCTCCATTAGCTGATTTTAAAAATGAATCATGTTTAGAAGAGAGTAGTAAAAATAGTAAGAAAAAAAATCTTTTATTTAAGCATAAAAACCAATTTTTAACATTCTTTAAGATGGTTTGTTAACTTTATCATAGGTGAACTAACACATTATTAGGGTTATACTGAGTTGCTTAAATTTGTTGTTTCCCTTTCCCAATGCAGCCATGTAATCAAGTATAACATCACCTGTATTTCTTCCCTGAAGCTGATGGTAAATTAAACAATATACTTTCTATTTGGTTTCAAGTGCCTCTTTTTTTTTAAATTAAAATATTTTATTTATTATTTTTAGAGAGAGGGGAAGTGGGAGAAGGAAGAGAGGCAGAGAGGGAGGAAGATATCAATGTATGGTTGCCTTTCACCTGCCTCCAGCCATGGACCTGGCTGGAGCCTTGGCTTGCAACCTCTTTAACTAAGAGAGACCCAAACCCAGAAGGCACACAGGCATTTTCACAAGCATGAGCTATTGCTTATTTACATTATTTATTGGTAAAACCACCTGCCATGAAGTCTATGGTAGTATAGACCTTATTCAGCATTGCCGCTCACTTCTCAGCCACAGCGCTCACGCATGGTGACTTGGGAGAAGCACGGGGGCATACATTTCTCAACAAAGCAAACATTTTCTCCTTTGTCAACTGATTTCTCCATGTCTCACTTTTAATCCACCTGTGGGGTGTGTGTGTGTGTGTGAGCCCAGAGCCAGAATGTCTTCTTTGAGCAGAATAGACAGTTTCCCAAGGTACTGGGCTACTGAGTCAAGTTTCCAGGGAAAGCCTACCAGCCACTGGGATTGCCCTTGTTATGTTCTAGCAAAAATACGCAAAAGATAGACTAACCCACAGCTCATAGGGAAAATTCCCAGTTGCCATTTAGGTAAATTTAATCCCCTAAATTATCTATGAAATGAACTCTTTCTTTGATTTAAGTGGCTTAAGGAAAAAGAAGAGGAAGAATCTTTCCTTGCTTTAAAAATAAAAAATGATAAGGGCCAAGTTCTGAGGTATCTACTCATAATCAGTAAATTTAAGTACACTTATTTTTAACTTTATAGGAATTAGTTTCATTTTCCCTTCTTGATTCTAACAACAAATTACTCATTTCTACCATTTTTTCTTGGTATTCTCATATCATATTTCCTTCATGATATAAAGCTACTTTATATGGCTTAAATAAAGGTGAGTAATGCCATCCCTTTAAAATAATTAGAGGGCAGCAGGGGAGAAGATATCTATATAAAATATATATGCAGGTATACAGATTAAAAAAAAAAAAACAACAACTTGTAAATAAGCCTGCATTTCTAAAGAAGAAATCATGTCAAAAGAAACTCAATTCCTTAAAAATCATATTATAACATTAGCAGACAAAGGAAGTGCAGAATATGTAATAGACCTTAATTTTAGCATTGTAGCTCATGAACCCTCACTTGAAAAATAAATTCAAATTAATTGGGATCTTCAGAGAGCTCTCATCTGCACTAAAATAGCATGAAAGATTGTAAAGGGAAAGGTAATGGTGACTGGCAATGTATTGAATCACAGGTTTTTATTTTTTGTAAAAATGCTTCCAAAATCTAATGTATTCAAAATACTTAAATTACCAAACTATTCAAACACCCACTTGAGATAAACAAAAGAGGAAGAAGGAAGGAAGGAAGGAAGGAAGGAAGGAAGGAAGGAAGGAAGGAAGGAAGGAAGGAAGGAAGGAAGTGGGGGAGGCTCTATGAGTTTCCTGGCCTAAGAGCCCTTGAGACTTGTATTCTGTAACACATGTGATAGCAAAGCATGACATTAAATATTAGCTAGATACTCAATTTTCTTCTTTCTATTTCTCATGTTATTGCCATATATCAAATACAGTTATAAAGATTTATATCATAGAATAAGAACAAGTAAAGAGAAAATTAAATAATGATTGCCATTAACAAAAGTTAACATGTACTAAACTCTTACTAGGTTCTAAGTGCTGTACTAATACTTTGAATTTATCATTTGAATACTGAAAAAAAATTAAGAAGTAAGTACCATTATTATTCCCATTTTACAGATAAAGAAACTCCACTATATGGACAAAGGGCACATCAGAGACCAAATGATAAGGGGATAGCCAGAAACTCAGCTCCACTGACCCTCATTTTTGCCCTACACTCCTGGCAGATCCTGCCATGGGCTTCCTCCCTACCTACCCCAAGTAATTATTCATCTTTCTTGTGGATGTAACTGAGGGATAAAATAGTGTGTTCAACCTCACACAACTAGAAAATGATAGAACTAGCATTTGGTCATTGTCTGGCTTCTAAATTTATATCTTTCTACTTTTCTGTTGTCTTCTGCAGAAAAGTAAACCACAGAAGATTAACTACTATTCTATTCAAATATTTCAATAGAAAGTCTACAGCCACTTAACAAACATTTGTGATTCTTTTGAAGAGAAGAAGAAGAGTAAGAGCAAGAGAAGCTATAGACTAAGAACAAGAGGTTGGAATTTTCTCCTGTCTCTTGGACCTTGAACAAATTCTTCACCTCCATGGTATACATTTTCCCAATTTGAAAATAAGAAGACCAGATGAAGTATTCTCTAAGATCCCATGTTGTTTCACATTTCTAGGAGTTTTATTATAGCAATTATGAATCACACCAAATATCACATGTTCACACCACACTGATTTGATCATAGTTCCCTCCAAGAAAGATTTCTATATATTAGCAGAAAACTCTTTGGCTGAAAAAATGGCCAAAGAAGAAAGAAATTGAAGAACATTATGTGCACGAACCTTGCCTAGAATCTGTAAGCTTCAGCAGCACAAATAACATGATACAGCTGAGAGCCATGGAGTAGGCATAAACTTCCTTTGAAAAGGCAACTGTGAATTGGGTAGATTCATAAATTTAAGCAAATGCATGAGAGTCCTATGCTGGGAGTCTTATCATCTCTCATTTTTGATACAAAGTGAAAATGCATCTATTACGTGGCAGATTAAAAGCAGCAAAGCCACCAGAAGGTTAAATGAGCTGAGCACTCACAGCAATAAAAAAGAGCGATGGAGAAGATAGTAAAACTATTACAAGCTGACATAATGACACCAAGCAAAGGCCTGATGCTCTTTTGTATGGGACAAAGAAAACTCTACAGGCCAAATGATACAACGATGATAAGCACTGTCTTGGGTGCCAGGCAGCTATGGCTTTGGATCAGGTCTCCAACGTTAATTCAACATTTACTGAGTTACCAGAAGAACATGAGTTTCCTGCCAGATCCTTCAGTCGTCTGAGACAGTGGGAAAGACCCTTCCTCTGCGGGGTCGTTCCAGAAGGGCCAAAATCGGGGGTGTCAGTCCCAAGAAAGTGCCTGAGAGCTGTCTAGAGAACTGTTGTGAGCGCTAGGAGGCCCTGGAGATGGTGCTGAGAGAGCAGCACTGGGCCATCTAAGCCCTGAAAACTTGTTTGAGGAAGCAAAGGAGGTATAGACAGACAAGAGGGCAACCTATGAGCACCCCACCCCCCAAAAAGGGACAACTAGGCCACCACTGCTCACAAAAAAAGATGCCACCTTCATGGAGAAAGGCCTTTAAGGAGGACACTACAAAGTTATGTTAAAAATGCACACAGTTTTGGAGTCACAGAGGCCTGGCTTTGAACTTGACTTGGCTTGGGCAGTCAGGATCCAGGTTTTTCACAGGTGAAAAATATCTACCTCATCTACCTCATCTCATTGGTGTGAGAATTGAATGAAATATTGCTGCCCACCCCCTCACCTTTTTTTTTTTTTTTAATTGTTACTTAAGAATTTGGAACACACTCACAGGGAGAGGTTTCCAAGTGGAGCTAACTTTTGGAAGCACCAAGTAGGATAGATTTGTGAGGGACTTCTCGTGTCTGGAGAAATCTCTGCCTTTATCTTCTACCCCAATGCACTTCATCTTTGGGGAAGAGAGATTGTGTCAACCTCTCAAGACACTTTCCAGAAAGAAGAAAAAATAACACTTTCTCTATCAGAAAACCTAGCTTAGTAGGGGTCTAAAAATCCGAGTAGGAGTTTAGGCTTTTGCTGGTTCAGTACAAGCTTATGATTTTTCCATCTAGACTTCATGTTTTAAGGGAACACAATTATGTTTTCTTCACCTTTGTGTGCTCCACAGATCCTAACAAACAGTAGAAGCTCAGTAAATAGTTACTCAATGAATGAATGAATACATAAATGCTGAACAAATACCCTGCAGTATCTTTTTTTTCCCTTCATATTAACTACATTTTATGTCCATGTTTGAATTATTTCTTAGGAGCTATTTTTACAAAACAAAGCTAGAATATGTTTTACATTTTAGTACAAAAGGAACTGATAAAATATTAGCACACACAAAAGCAGTTCCAAAATGGAACTTATATCGAGGAATAGGGAGGAAAATGTCTTTTTTTGCCTGGGCATCTGAAATATGCAAAAGGATTCAAATCAGACCATAAGAAGGAGCAGAAGGAAAGAGTCTCCAGACCTGGCCTAGCTCCCGAATCTCCAAGTGAAAGGCAAGATAAAGATAAGGCAGCTGTTGCTTAATGCCACCAACTGTTGATGGAAAACTGGCAAGCAGAGTAGGCAGACCAGCAGAAGATGAGGCCTACATTTGTAACGTAATTAACTATTCAAACCCTCTTAAAGATCAGTTCAGAGGAACTCTTTTATAGGATCATACATATCTAAAGAAAAAGTAAGTGCTGGCTGCCAGGGCAACCTCAGTTTCAAGGCAAGGAAGAGAGAGCTCTCCCAGCTCTTTGATCCATGCATGAGGCTTTGTGTATCCTTTGGGGTCGGGTAGGAGGGTTGCTTGCAAATAAAAATAATCTCTGGCCTCTAGAGATTTAAAGCTGATGACTGGCCCTGTGATGTTTGATTGAGAAAAAAAGAGGCATGCAATGGTGCTGGAGATTACGGCTGGATTCCAGTTACTATTGGTGGTAACTGTACAGTCGAAGCTGAGTGCATGTCTACGAAACAAATGGCCTTTAAAAAAATAAGTGAATTTTCCTAATGCCTACTCAGTACTAGGAATATTTTTCATGCTATTAGGGAAACTCATTCATGAATACATAAACAAAGATATTCCCTCAGTTTTTATTTCTGGCATAGATGGCTGTTAGAAGCAGCCTCATGCAGAGGGATTCTAAGTTAATGACGTAGGTGATGCAGTGCTTATCACTCTTTAAATACGTGGTTAACGAAGAGAGCAGCAAATTTTTATTAAAGATTGTACCCCAAATTAGTGTTCCTATACTGACTTTCACATGTGCTATTTCCTGAAAGCATATTTCATCTAAAAACCTTTTCCCATAACACTTATTTTGTAACTCCTGGGAAATTCAGGGTGGCCTACCATTCTTTTTAAGCAGGCCATTTACAACACTGGTGAAATAACCCTAGGTATTAGGTATCTGACTGTTTAGATTTGCTCAAAGTAGATAACTGGTACACCCTTCTGTTCTACATTTTCTGAATCCCATCAAATTATGCCAGACTGTTCCCAATACACTGGGATCATTATTCACATTTGTCAACAATCAGAAACAACACTCACAAATAAATTACACTCTCTTTGAGAATCATTATTCTCCCCACTAGAACATAAACACCTTGGGACTCCTGTTTTGTTTATAGCTATTATCCTGGTCCCTAGAATACTCTTTGGCAGGTGCAGGTAGTAGGTGTTTAATAAGTTTGTGTTGACTGAATTAATAAATGAATTTAAATTGCTACTTTGAGATGGCACGGGGGAAATAGTGATAAAGAGGAACAAAAAATTATGTCACATTACAAATTAGAATCCCTAAAATTTCATCTCTAAAAATTGCTTTTGTAAAAGCACAATTTTCACTCTTGCCTCACCAGGCTGAACACTTCTTTCCACTATCAGGAAACCCAAACATGATGAGGCATGTGCATGACCTCCAACATACACTCAACAGATAGTAATGGAGCACCTAGTATATACTGGGTACTAAGATAATCACATACTAGTGAACCAAATAGAAATGGTCTTTTTCATGTCATAAAAACATGAAAATAAATTTTCTGTGGCTACATGTCCAGCCTTATAAAATATGGTGCCCATAATTGATTTGTAGAAATAAAAAAGCAAAGTTTCTGTTGAGATTAACAAAGATCCTGGAGCTGGGTTTCACCTACTGCTTTTGGTATTACAAAAGCCAAATAAAGATTCAATTAAGCAAAAAACTTTAAAACAAAAAGAGAAAAATTTAAATGCTTCCTTGAAGTTAAGAATAGTTTTCCATGCTATTATGTTAGTTCATTCATAAATTAAAAAATAGGTAAAAACATATGACTGCACATATGATATCTTATACATCCAAATAATTGCTTTCCTTTGTAAAACAGTTACTTTGTAAGGCTATACATTCATTATAATGAACAGTAGTGAGGTGTTTCAAAATCACTTCTTAATTTCTTTAAAATGGTGTCTCATTCTTTTAAGTAAACTCAAAGAATGAATTTTATTTTGGGAGGCTATCACAGGTCACTTGGAGTTTCTCATGATAATGAAGGTGGGCAATGACATTTGGATTAAGAAAGAGATACAGTTATAACATATTAGAACTTTTTTATGTGGTTCATAACTTGGTTACAAAGACAACTTCAAAAAACAGAGCTCTAAAATAATTTGAACAATAGCAATATCATTAAAGTAAGTGGAAAGCTCATTATGGTGACTCTTGTTAAGGTCAAATCCCACTGTCTTAAGAGTATTTGTTATTGCATCTCCATACTTGATGCTTACCCTAAAGATGCATTCCTAAAAGAATAATTTTATTTCATCAACATTTTATTATTATCATTATTATTATGATTTTTCCCCAAAGAAACATGCATAGGACATTGCAAATCCTACAAAATTATATACTTAGAAGTGAAACAATTTTAATAATAGAACAGAAATAATCCACAAGCAGCCAGAATGTATTAAAATTTGAAATATAATTGGAAGTATGTTCCTAGAGGTCTATGGAGAAGAAAGATTTGACCTGTGTTTGACCAGGTCTGTTTTTTTAAACTCATTTTAGGATTTTTTTTTCCCACAGTCAATTCTTTATACCACTTTCTTTAAGTCTTTCTTCCCAAAAGACATATGTAGTTTGTTTTCTATTTTGTTATATCAAATCCCAGGTATTAAGGCTCCTTGATGTTTTAATATCACTTAGAAAGTCTTTAGAATAGTGTTTCATTTATTAGGTGATATTCATAAATTATTACTCTAAGTTATAAACATGGTAATGAATTTTCTTTAAATGTGTACATATATTATAAAATTTTTATATTAAGTAAGAGATAGAAGGAATGTGAAAACCTTAAGAACATAAAAGTTTTAAGTTTGATAACTAATGAGAGAATTAAAATGATCTCATCAGATAGCTTTTAATTGAGTAAAAATAGTATGAATTAACAGTGCTTTATGTGAAAGTATTTTTCAAAACTAAAAAAATACATAAAATCAACTGCATTATTTTGTCTATGTTACAAATACACATCATGTGTCTGGATGTGGACTATAATATTATGAGTCAACATTCTCTCATTGCATTTTATCCTTAACAAACTGTACAAGAATTCTTGCTTTAAAATAGGAGCTCAGTTACAATCTTAATTATATTTTTTATTATTTCACATGTAACAATAAAAAAGTAATTATACCATTAACATTGAGTTTTGATATATGTTATGATTAAAAATTATTTTTTAGACACAAGGTTTTTCAACATAGATGAAAAATTCAGGCAATATTAGGACATTAAGATATTTTAAAATAATTATAATTTTAAGAATTCAGTATGAGAATACCACCAGAATTTAATAGCATTATTCTCATCTATAATGCTATAGATGCATTATCATCTATAATGATAATGATATTATCATTAAATATCATAGCACAAACCAAATATTGAAATGTGTCTGTATTTAAAAGTAAGCAGTTATGCAGGATAAATAAGTTTTATAGATCTAATGTACAGTATGGCATCTATAATTACAAATATAGTATTATATACTGAGCATTTGCTAAGAGAGTAGATCTCTGTTACTCTCATCATGCACACAAAAAGAAGTTAACTATGTGTGGAGATAAATATGTGAATTACTTACACCTTAGTATTAATTTCACTACGTATGTGTATATCAAACATCATGTTACACACCTCAAATATATACAATAAAAAATAGAAAAGCAAATGACATGTTATTAAATGTGTGCATTGGTCTCAGCCAGCAAGAGGGTCCATCTTCCTTGCATGTTAGGGAGGGACCAAGGATCCAAGGAGGCACATTGTAATTTGAAGACAACAGTTCATTTCAGCAAAATGTAGAACTGGCTTCTTCTGCTCCTTCTCCTTTTCACCCTACGCTTCAGAATCTTGTCTGAACCTTTATACCAGTGATTTTCAGCCTTTCTCATCTCATGGCACACATAAACTGATTACTAAAATTTTGTGACACATCAAAAAATACATTTTTTGCTAATCTGACAAAAAATAGGTATAATTTTGATTAATTCACACCAGATGGGTATTGTTGTATTGGCTCTTGTCATTTTGTAATTTGGCCATCTAAGGGAAAAGATGTCAGTGCCCCTGACTAAAAGTCATGTACTACATGTTTTTAAAAATTCTTGCAGCACACTAGTTGGAAATTGCTGCTCTATACCCCAGAAAGCCTTTGTAATAATCAAATGGCAAATTTTCGAGAGCCTACAGCCTGTACAAGACTGTGGCTGTGATTAATAGCCAAAGTCTGCAGGATAAAGCCAGAACCCCAAGAGCTTCAGCCTGGGGGCTTGGGATAGGCTAGAGGAACTTGGTCGTACAGTGAACACACCCCAGATACTGGTCATTCTGTGTCCTACAAACACCAGTGCGTTCTTCAGTGTTCTTACCAGTAGGTCCAGGGACAGGGTCGACTCACCTGGAATGATCCTTCTGAAATTTGCCAATTTAGGGATGAATTAAAGTCTGATTCCCTCAGTTCTATTAAAGAAATATTTACTCATAAATTATTTGACATGCACTTCTTTGTCATAAAACATATGTAAATATCCATTTTGGGCCCAAAAGAAAGAGAAACATTTAATGATAGAAACAAATATTATGTAATTTAGCTGAATTGTATAATTTTAAAACTCCTGCCCACATTTTAAAAGTTCCATCTATTTTACAAAGCAATTGATCTGCCATTTTTCCTTTTTGTAACATTTTTGCTTGCCCATTTCCTTTATTATCTTTTATTAGAAAAATGTTTCCAGTATTAATTTGTTTGTTCTAAATATGATGGCAAAACCCCATCAGATTTATTGTTCAGACTCCCTAGTGTCCATGAATATGATCCTTAGGATATTGAGGAGAAATCAAGGTTCTGCTATTTTTGAACTGCATTGACATTAGCAGTCATCACTTAGAAACCAACTGCAATTAGCCAGAGTATGAAGTGATTCTCAAATATATCAGTTGACAATCTCTGAATCCGATGGTCATTAGTGAAAGCATAGTAGTTATCAAAAATACCCAAGGCTACCAACTACCACTATCCATATTTACCATAAGAGATTTTTAAATCATTTTGTAACCACATATTAGGCATGAAGTATGTAATTAACTGCTCCTGAGCTACATCAAAGAAAGGAAAACAAAGTATTTAGCCATATTACACAGGATATTCTGTGAAGGCTCTATTTCAGATTAATGGAGAATCTGTTTCTATTTCAAACTCTGAACACTGAAATTTCCTACCAAATGTGCTATAAAACCTCCTCCACCCTGGCTGGTGTGGCTCAGTGGATTCGCCCTGGCCTATGAACCCAAGGGTCGATGGTTCAATTCCTAGTCAGGGCACATGATCAGGTTGCAAGCCAGGTCTCCAATCAGGTCTGTAGCTGGAGGCAGGTGAAAGGCAATCATACATTGATGTTTCTCTCACTTTCTTCCTCCCTCTCTGTCCTTCTCTCTAAAAATAATGAATAAAATCTTTTAAAAAACAGACAAACCAAAAAGCCCTCCTCCATTCCTACCACTTAAAGACAAAACTTCAGAGAAAAAGAGCACAGATTGTTGCATTACACAATCATGGGTAGCACTTTATAGAGCATATTGGAGGGAATATAAAAACTTCTTAAAAGATAGTATTAGATATAAACTTAAAATCTCAAACAGGTAATTAGGTAGAAGGAAGACTTAGTAAAAAGAGGCCGTAAACAGAAAAACAGATGCACCAGGAGCATATGTCGTTAAGGGCTCAGAATCTAGCCCCCAGCCCATAACAGTTCCTTTACAGAGAAATAAACAAAATCTGAGCAAACAGAAAAGTTTTAACTCTCCGCCTGGGGCAGTGGTGAGCTGACACCTGAAGGGGCTTTTAAGAATGAACAGGATTTTATCACAGGCAGAAGGGGAAAGAGGAGCATCAGATGAGTAAGATTAAACACACTGCACAGCTGAGGGTGTACGTGCACGCCCCTTCAGGAAACAAGGCAGGACTCAGGTAGTGTTTATGTTTAGGGTCCCGGGAATGGTCTGGAATGAAGCTAGAAAGGTAAGAGAGTTTGGAAATATCATTTTAAGGAATTAAGTTTTATTCCACTGGAAACAAGACATTGGCACAATTTTGAGAAGGGCAGTGATATAAATGTTCTGAGTATGTTCTTCTACAAGACAACTAGCCCCATGAGGGTTTGGGCTATCCCTTGAGCCTAAAATGGACACATAAAAGAAAGTTAACTAAGGGTTCCTTACTGGTTAATTGATTTCACATCAATGAATTGCTGTCTTATTTTAATAGATTTCAGCTGACAATATGAAATATTGCCTGGATAAGAGAGAGACTAGAGGCATCAGAAGATCTTAGAAGGCTACTTAACTACCACTGTCAGGAAAGGAGAGTTATCCCATGAACCAGAACAAGGGCCAAGTGGTTTGGGAGGTGGATATAAAAGATGTTGCTGAAGAAGAATTGATGAAATTTGGTTTGGTTGGATACCTGATGGAGAGAGAGGAGTTTTATAACTGAGAGAACAGTAGATGGTGAGGAAGAGGAATGCTAGGGTGGGGTGGGGGTCAGGAGAAAAAAAAAAGAATGGCATTTAGGATACCTCTAAGTCGAAGAGCCTGTTGGATCTTCTTTTGGAAACACCCAATGTGGAGCTGGAGCTTAGGAGAGGTCAGCTAGAGATGTTAGCAAGCCATAATGCTTTCTGGATTTCAAATGTGTAACAACATCAAGAATTGCATTTCACACTAAATTGCAAACTCAACCAACATTTTAATATCCACGTCCTGCCATCAAGCTTTAAGCATCTATTTATTTACTCATTCTATAATATTACTAAGCATGTGACAGGTGTAGTGTTGGACTGAAGATGCAGGAAACAAGAGAGACAATGTTCTTGTCCTCATGCAGATTACCCTTTCAATAGAAGAGTGACCAAGACCAAATAAAACAACAGACACATACTAAAATTTGAAGTAGGCTCAGTGTGTTGAAGAAAAATCAAGCAGAGAGGAAGAGGGAGAAGTATTCCTTAAACTAAATATTTAGTCTGCAGTTGAAATTTAAATCAAAGACTAATTAATGTCTTTTCTCCTTATTCTTTCTATTACAGATGATAACATGTAAAAGTCAAGTGAATTATTTACCTCAAGAAAGAGGCCATTCGGAGGAGCTGGACAGACAGAATTTTCTGATGACTATCCTTGATCTCTAATTTAAGAACTGTGACCCTTATTTAGATATGAGAAATCCATGCTCATGAGTGAGGTGTGTCCCCAGAGGATCCCACAGCTCTGCTGCAAGGCAGAGAATCTCTCTGAGAATAATTATAATTACACAAATTATACTTAGAACCTTAGAAATTAATTACAATCTGTACCAAATTTTCCCATTTAAATTCAGTTCATTTTTTTTCTATTTTAGAAGGTATACAGCTGGCAAAATCAAATACTTTTTACTGTTAAACCAAATCTTAATTATGATTCATCATGCAGTTATGCACAAAGCTAATAAAGTCTGTTGCATGCAGAGTACAGGGAAGTACAGAGTGAAATAGAAGGAGGGAGGGAAGTTAGCAGAAAGCAATTGAATTTGCATCCAGAAAAGAGACTCCAAGTGAATTTACCAATAAAAACTTGAATACATTTTTTGCAGCTGCCATCATGATCATAATTTGATGCCAAGAATGATGATGTAATTATCTATGTGCCCATGCTAGAAATGTGTCAGAGATGTGCTTTCAAAGGTGGTTCCAAGGGACTCTTATCTGAGGTAAATCTTATATATGAGAAATCAAATCTTCCTTGATTCTAAGATTGACGACAGTGGTAAATAAATTCAAGTACTTTAAAACCTGCCTGTTAAGATTTAGAAGTATTCTAACTATGCTAGGCTTGCTGCTGCATGCACTCATTCCACAGAATGGATTTGCCTTTTTTTTTTGAAAGGCTTTCTTCCCTTGGTTTCCTGAACGTCAGACTGGACTTAACTGTTTTTCTTCCTTTGATTATTCCTTTGCTGTTTCTCTATACATTCACTTTCTTCTACCTAGCCTGTAAATGTTGGTATTCCTCAAGGTTTCATTCTATAACTGTTTCTATTTTCATGGTAAACTATCTCCCTGGGTAATCTATTTATTCATTCATTTGTTTATTCATTCACTCATTCATTCAACAAGTATGGATTAAGTGCCTCTAATAATGTCAGCACTATCCATGCACCTGGGATACATCAGTGAACAAAACAAATAAAATCCCTGTCTAAAAAGAATTTACACTGTAGCAGGTTTCTATTACTATATATACTCTGGTGACCTCCACTTTCAAATTTTCAGCTTCTGTCAAATTCAATATGCCCCAAATGGAACTCATCAGGTTTGGGGATAAAGTTATGAGTTCATTGTCCCCCACCACAAGTATGGTATCAACTCCCTCCCATTTGCAGAACTCAGAAATGTGGGCATAAGTAATGCTTGTTTTCTCACAATTTTAGAGGGTGGATGACCAAATCAAAGTGCTGGCAAGTTAGATTTTTCCTCAGTTTTCTCTCCTTGGTTGTGGGTGGCCAGCCATCTTTTCACTGTGTCCCCAATAGATTTTTTCCCTCTGTGCATGGATCCCTGGTGTTTCTTCCTCTTCTTTTAAAGGTATCAGTCCTATTGGCTTAGGGTCCCACCCTTGTGACCTCACCTAACCTTAAGTATCTCATTAAAGGCCATCTCTTCAAACCAGTTATGTGGGTTTTAAGACTTCAATATATGAATTTGGGGACATAATGCAGACCCCATCAGAAACCTCCCTAAATTCCTTAGGTTTGGTTGGACTCCCAGTTATGTTTTCTAACACCTTAATTTTTCACGAAGAACCTTCCACAGATTGTAATAGCCAAAGTATTTGCTGTGCATGGGATCTGGCCACTTCCTATCTCTCTGACCTCTCTCTCCCTCATTCATGCCATTCCCTCTGCACTTCTTCCTTGGAATCCTCTTCTTACTTGCACTTCTTACCTGGAATTCTCTTCTCATGGCTCATTCCTTCTCTTCAAAAACCCCCTAGAGAGACCATCCATTACCACTGAGTCTCTAAACATATTGCTATAACCCTCAAAAGTTTCTTTGTCCTTAGGTAGCTTTATTTCTTTCATAGTACCATAGTACTGTATTATTGCTTGCTCGAATGTAAGCTTCTGAAGTTTTGGTACCATATCTCCCACATCCGGAAAAGGTCTGGGACACAGGGCCACCTAACACATATTTCTGAATGAATAAATGAGTGCATTCATTTATATAGCTATTTGATTCTGACCTATTTTCTCTATCAGGCTATAAATTCTGTCATACAGGAAGGACGTCTGCTATGCTCACTGGCACCTGGGCACTTAAGACTAGTGGCTGTTAGATACATGGTATATTCTAAGTAGATATTTGACAAATGAATGAATACAATTTTTAAAAACCCACAAAAAAGTAGTGAAAGTTTATAGGAAACACCTTGAAACAGTTAGCAGCATATAAAAAGAAGTTGTGGCCTTTCTAGCTATTTCACAATTCATTTTGACTTAGCAGGGGTACACCCTCGGTTTAAATAAGCTTTTTCTGGGCCAAATCTCTGTTAGGGGCCATAAAACTGCCATCAGCATGCTATGAAAATTAGAGGAGGAAGAGAATAACAGTATTTTTATTTCTAGAAATATTTCCTTTCCAAAGACCAAATATAATCCCAGATTATTAATTATTTGGATGGTCTTTTAGTTTACCAATGAATGAGATTCCAGGACCAAATTATCTGGATGTTTTGTATGGACTGAAATAAATGTCTGAAAAACAAGGCAATAAAAGCACACATTTAGAATGGTTCCGACTCCAAACCAAGTAATTTTGAAAAAGTAAATGTTTTCTCTCTGTGCCTGTTTTATTTTTAGAGTGTCTTAAAAACAGAAAACTGATCAATACTATGTTTAGATAATATACAATTTTGAAATTTATAAAATAGCTATAACAATATAAAATTATAAATAGGTGTGTGTGTGTGTAATCTTGTAATTTCTTAAAGAATTGTGTTTATTTCTCCTCCAAAATACCCTAGTAGGAAAGTACAAGCCAAAAGAACTACACATGTTACAATTTTGACTTATCTCTATCTAGAGGAGAGTTTGGAAAAATATTATTTGTTTAATAAGCTCAAGTATAACTTTTTCTCTTTGCAATATGATAAAATTCCAAATATGTTCATGTCTTTAAAAATATCTAGCCCTGAGTGGTGTGGCTCAGTTGGGCATCATCCTGCAAAGCAAAAAGTCACTGGTTGATTCTTAGGGGATATGACTAGGTTTCAGATTTGGACCAATTGATGTTTCTCTCTCTCATCAATGTTTCTCTCTCTCTCTTTCTCCCCTACCTTCCTTTTCTTTAAAAATAAACAAATAAAATATTTTTAAGTATCTAAAATAATTTTCTTTTATATTTTAATTTTTTTCTAAAAATTTTCTACCATTTTTTTCATTTTTGTATCTTGATAAATATAAACTGTATTAATATAGGCAACAACTTAAACTCTAATGAATACTTTGCCACTAAGATGTAATTAAAATTCAAATATCAAAAATATATTGAGAGCAAAAAAAGTAGTACAGCAGCTAATATGAAAAAGAAAGAATAAAAACTGCTGAATAACAGAGGTCAAAGAGTAAATTTAGAATGAAGAAAACTGTTATCAAAGGATCAAGGTGCCTCCTACTATGCTTTGATTAAGTGTGATGTAGACTTAGTTTACCTATGATTTTATTGTGTCATAGCAGTATAAGGGTTTAAAGAACTAAATTTCCAAATTACTTCTAGTTATCTCTGAGTATTTCTTTCATCTTCCATAAGTAGTGGAGGAAAGAGGGCATTGTATATAATTGCGTCCCTCGGCTAGTCTATATAATTGCATATAATTGGATCCCTAGAGGATTATTGAGGAGCTATATAATTCCCTTGATTATTTGCAGTTGAATGTAATATAAATTGAAGGAAAATTTCTTAACTTTGACACTATTGACATTTTGGGATTGGGAGTATTTTTCTTCTGGGGCTGCCCTGTGCATGGTAGACTATTCAGAAGCATCCTCAGCTTCTGTAGATACCAATAGGACCTCTGACCAAAATATGTCAGACATTGTCTAATGTCCCTTGGGAGGCCAAAATTGCTCCTGACTAAACACCATTGACTTAAAGTTTTCATAATGACCTTTGCAATCCAATTAATAAATGAGAATTTACTGAGTACCTGACAGGTCTCTTTGTGCTCTGCGTTGAGGTCAAGAGAAGAGTAAGACTTGGCTTTTTCTCTTAAAATGTTGTTACAAAGACAATATCACATGTTACATGTTAGAAAGACAGTATCATAGTATAACATAAGACATGTGTCACTGAGTTCTAAAAGTCTGTATTGCTAATAAAGATGCCGTTCAGTGACTTAGGAAATATCCAGAGTATTAGAGAGCCCCCAGGGGAAATTCTTGGATAGCAAAACTTCACAGGGGTTCTGAAGGCTGGATGGGATTTGGAAAGGCAAAACTAAAAGGAAAGTACATTTTTTATGTCATGGAGAACATGTCTGTATGGGCTTAAATAAAACTATGTGAAGCATGAGAAAAAGCAATAGAATAAAGGGTTAAGAGAATTCCTTCTCACTGTAGAGAAGGGGGTTGGTTAATTTTGGAAATATGAGGAGATGTCAATGGAGGGAAAATAAAAGGTGTGGCTAAGCAGGAGGTTGGTTTTCTTAACAATTGTCACTGAAATTTGAGGAAGTGATGTGATTTCCTCAAAAGTGGTCTCGGCCCTGGCTGGTGGCAGAGTGGATAAGGCGTCCGTCTGCGAACCCGAAGATTGCTGGTTTGATTCCCCTGCCAGGGCACATAACCAGGCTGCAAGCCAGGTCTCCAGCCAAATCCATGGCTGGAGGCAGGTGAAAGGCAACCATACATTAATATTTCTCTCTCTCCCTTCCTCCCTCTGGAAATAATAAAATCTTAAAAAAAAAAAAAAGAAGAAGTGGTCTGAAGCCCTGAATGAGCAGCTCAACAGCCCATGATGGGCATGATCAAGGGGACAGGGGGTGGGGGACCAAAGCTTTAGGACTGAGAAAAGAGAAATGGAGGAAAAGGTCTGAATCTTAAACAAGAAAGAACTAGAGTTTGGAACTGATTGGCGGTAGAAGCCCAGGTCAGAGTCAGACTCCTGATGGCTGAAGAAGTAACTATCTGGGGGTCAGCTGTGGACCCCGAGCACTTGCTCATTTGCACTGGCCTGTTACTAGGGAAGAAATCTTTTTCATTCATATTTTATTAAGAAGTTTTTTGGCTGCTAATGATTAACATGTACATTTAAATACTATAATTGGTATCCAGTTTCTCTTCTGTTGTAAATTGGCTACTATCAGGTGACTATATAATTTAAATTCCAGGAGATTCAAAGATCATGAATTAAATGGAACATTCTTAAGCACTTATTTTAACTATAACATCTCAAGGGTTAGTTCAGAATTTTTTAAGGTATTATTCAATTGACAAATATAAACTTGATTTTATTTCCTACTGAATTCAGACATACAGTGTAATGTAATTAAAATTACACATACACACATGCATAGGCAAAGGCTGGAAGATGCCTAAAGGTGAAGGAAGAATGATCACATATAGAAAGCTTTGAATACCAAGAAAATTGATACTGATATATTAATTTAATTAGGGGTTCTGCCTTGATATTAAAAAGTGTATCCACGCTGAGTTTCTAGTGGGATAGGCAACAGTTGTAAGATTTCAAATTTCACATTCAGTAGTGGAGATGGTTAATGCTTTTTAAAAATTGGGTAATTTTGTGACTGTACAAACCTAGAAGCCATTTATGAAGTAGCTAATTGCCATTCCCAGTTAAAAACCCTGGTTGCTACACATTTCTAAGTGAGTATACACCCAAACATACATTACTCAGTTTGTATGACCATGTTAGCTAAACATGTCTGTCCTGATATGAAAACCAAGAAACAAGTAAATAAACTGTCCCTGGGAGTATCTTAATATAGGCAGAATGATTACATTGGTGTGGATGAGCATAAACAATTATTCCTTGTGGTTCTAAGTGTTGTTCTTTTGACAGGAAGGACAGATAAAGATGACACTTATAATCCTTAATCGTGCAGCTTGCTACAGAAAAACGATTCTGTACTTTTCTTGTTTGTGAACATTTGCAATAGTTACATTCCCTTTTTTGGCTAAATTATGCATTGGTTTACATTTAGATGTTTGGGGAAGGCCCTGAGGCTTTCAAGGCCATTATGATACCAATTTAGTGTGTCACATGAGAAATTAACAAAAATAACCTCTTGATTATCAGAGTTGATATGCTTTCTCATTTACTTAATCTAATATCAAGATATGATTTGGCATGGGAAGGATCTGAAACAAATGGATTAAAACATGAATATGTATATACACACACACATTCACATATGTCTCAGATTTTTGTAATTATAAAAATACACATGCAGTACATAAATATATTGTAGCATATAAAATAAATACTTTAGAACCCAACCCAAGGCCATAAGCAAAGTAAGATCACTATTCTGTTTAGATTCTCTATATGAAATCTCTGAAGAATGATAGTTTTAATCCATCTCTCTATCCTGAGTATCTATCAGTGTTTGGCAAAGAGAAAGCACTAATAAATCTCTAATATATACATTTATATATATATAATATATTAAAAAGATATATTTTTAAAGTAAACATACAGAAAACATTCCTTCAATTTCACAATTTCTCCTCAGAGTATCTAAATGCTTTTTGCTTTAATAAAAGAAGACATCATACTAGCCAGATTTACAATGATCAATAAGGTGCTTCATTTTTTAACTAATCAATAATTTATTCTAAAAAGAAAAAATACAAATATACTTGTTGGCATTTTAAATAAACTTAATTTTGTAATGTTTAGTATTTCTGATTTCTGCTGTTTCATTTAACCAAAATTCCAAAGTAAATTAATCAATCCTTTTATGCAGTAAACATCCGTCAAATAGTTAATGCAAAATAATTTATGCAAATGTAATATCTCATTTTAAATAGTTATTCTTTTGTTCAACTTTCACACCCCAAAACACTCATTTTTTAAAGTAAGACAGCACTATCAAGAAAGAATAAATTTTTTATCATATACTGCACTTCTTATTTTGATCATTTATTTCAGAGAATTTGCACTTGTCAGTCAGCGTTGTAACAATTTAACAAATTTGCTCTCAAATTGAAGTAATTAAGGCATAAAGTATGACAGCTCTTTTTGTGTTAAAAATTAGGACTGATAATTGCTTTGAAAATTTCCCTCTTCCCCAGCTACTTTTTAAAGAGACCACACAATTCCACAGATAGAGAAATTAAATTTTACAGATTTTCATTTATCTTGTTGGCTGTGCCAATCTAAAAAAAAATAATGACAGTAAAACTAAATGAAACAGTTACAAACTCATAGGTACAGAGAATAAATTCATGGTTGCCAGGTAGAGGGTGGTAGGGGTGAGGGGATGAGTGAAAAAGGTGAAGGGATTAAAAAGTACCAACCCTCAATTATAAAAACAACCACAGGATATAAAGTACAGCATAATGAATATAGTCAATAGTAACATTGTAACCATGTACCGTGTCGATAGATATTAAACTTATTGGGACAATCACCTTGTAAGTTACATAAATGTCTAATCACTATATGTACACCTGAAACCATTATAATATTGCATGTCAGCTGTAAGTGAAAAATAAAAATATTAAAAAGGAGAATAAAAACCTCCCTAGGCATATTTTTAAGAATAGTTATACAATTAAAATCAACATTTCAACCTGCACCTACTTAAACATTTTTACTCTTAGGAAAATAAAGTGTCCACAGAGAAGCAACTAGTATTTCTTTTAATCTATCAAGGTAATTCTACTATTTATGTCTAGGCAAAATATGCTTGTCCCATTCATACTGACAGAACACTGACATAAGTAGTAGTAAATGGGTACAATACAAAGATATATTCCAGTGTTCGCTTCTGTTGTTTAGCTTTACTGATGATTGACATGCAGTGAACTCTAATGACACAGTATGTCTGTCCTCATACCTTAACCATCTAAGTTGAAGTGAATGAGTAGTTATTTAGCACACCCCAACACCCCAGGGTGCAAGTATCAAGAAATCACCACTTATGTGGTTAAAAGAACTAATGGGGATGAGAAGTGAATTCAAAAACAGGAAAGCACATCAGGTGGAAGAGACAGATTGAACAAAAACAAAGAGGCAGAAAAGAAAAGAAATCATTGGAGCAACACTGAACAATTCAGTTTATTTGAAAAGATATCAGGAGTCAAGTAGGGAAATAATTTGAAAACAAGCTAAGCGGTTGTGTAAGCAGTGGAGTGCATCTTTGTTTCTGAATTGAGGTCAGATTTACATCTGTAAGATTTCTGTCTGTAAATAACTTTTATATTTAATTCAATAGCATTGTGATCATTTTTTAAATGCAATAAGGTTAACAGAGTAGAAGAAAAGGGGAAAGAAATACCATGTTTTACAAAGTGTCACCAGCCTCCGCTGGTGGCACAGTGGATAAGGTGCCACTGGCCTGTGAACCCAAAGGATGCTGGTTCGATTCCTCAGCCAGGGCACATAACCAGGTTGCAAGCCAGGTCTCCAGCCAGGTTCTTAGCTGGAGACAGGTGAAAGGCAACCATACATTGATGTCTCTCTCCCTCTCTGCCTCCCTCCCTATCCTTCTCTCTAAAAATAATAAATAAAATCTTTAAAAATAAATAAATAAATAAAGTGTCATCAAATGAAGAAATCTGTACTAGAATAAGTAGGAAGTCAGAGATACATAAAGATCAAATAATAGCATTCCATGTTTAAAAACATTTCTAGTTACAGAGATGGTAATTGTTACTGGCATATATCACTCACTCTACATGTGATTTTTAACAAATATTTTATTTATTTATTTTTAGCAAGAGGGGAAGAGAGGGAGAAAGAAAGAGAGAGAAACACTGACATTCAAGGGAAATGTTGATTCACATGCTCCCGACTGAGACCTGGACTGTAACCCTGGCATGTGCCAAGACGGGAACTCAAAGCAGTGACGTTTCAGTTTGAGGGACAATGTTCAACCCACTGAGCCACACCTGTAAGGGCTCTATATGTGATTTTTGGAGAAAAATACTAAGCATTTCATTCTAAGCAAAGAAAGTCATTATTGCAGTTGCCTAAAAGAATATATCGAGCATGTCTTACAGATACTCCTTACAGGTCTCCCAGGGTGATCACCGGGAAAGGAGAAATGGCAATTTATAAATGTATAAAAAGAACATGCATGTTGTCAATGTATTATTTAAAGACTTAAATAATGAACTTACAAATATTTCAGTATGATCTTTATGGATATCAGAAAGTAAACTTTTTTATAAATTTAACATGATTCCACTATCATGACACAAATACAGGAGGAAATATTTTTTCTTAAGAATTATGTTACATACATAAAAAAGAACATAGGATATGATCTTTCCTGCAACCCAATTATGATCATGAAAACGTATCTAAAAATGTGAATTTCAATTTTAGAATAGAAACTATTGATAGCATTTTAAAATTATAATTAACACCATATGTTATGTACATTATCAGTATTCAGTAAGAACTTAGGTAGAATTCACTTTAAAAAATATTTTTTATTGAAAAGTATGGCTTGGCCATATTTTTTAAAGCACACAAAAATGTGGTATAAAATATTGGTATTTCACAGCCTCAAGTAAACCATTTATTGAATTTGTCCTATTTTAAAACCTTATTTGAAGAGAAAAATCTCTCAGAATGAGTAGTTTTACAAGTCTCACTGGAACAACAAATATATCAGATGTCCTCACCCTAGGTAATTACTTCCTTTGCAGAGCCATGTACATTCCTGCAATTTAGCTGAAAATTAAAGCGCAACATTACGAACAGAACTAGATGAATGAAAAAATGCAACCCCCCCCCCAACCAACCAACATATGATAAAACAAACTACTTAAAAATGCTGACATACATCTAAAACACCTGAACGTGTTAGTTTATATACTGAGCTGGCTTCTTTACAAATGCTTCTTTGCAAGAATTTAAGTCTCTGTACCTTGGTTCTGGCCAAATAAAATATTTTGTAAGAAATGGTTTAGCTAGATATTTTCAGCCCTTCTGGTTTTGTTGAATTGGTATGACATGACTCTTATCCCCTGAATGTTAATTTATTGGGGGAAGTAGAAACAACAAATAATTACAAAATGACATTGAGAAAGCACAGGAACTTGCGTCAGAAAATAGAAAATAGAGAGTGGCCAGAAAGCCAAGACCAGGGGATCAGAAGGAACCTGGTCACCTCTCCCATCCCTACTCCAAAATGCAAAGGTGGCTGATTTTATCTCCCAAGTTCCCATGTTGAAATGACTGACTCGAAGATGCAGATGTTCGTTTGACTGCTCTACAACCTTCCTCCAGTGCCAGTGAACAGTCCTGCCACCTTGGCCCTCCCCGTCCCACATGAACATAGTGACCAAGCAACCTGACAGAAGCAGAAAGTAGCTCTACCCCTATCTCCCACAAGCCTACTTTATCCCCAGCTCATAAAAGCAGCCAACCTGAGCCAGCCCTGGGAGGCAGTTTGGAGGAACTTACTGTTTTCTGTGCCGTCTCCCTTGTGCTCAAGCATAAGCTGAATAAAATCTGTCTGGAAGTTTCTATGGGGTGTCCTCTAGATTTCTCTCTTGGGGAACTCAAGAACCTCAATGACAGTAACAATGTGAAACTGGAGTAATGGAGACATGCCTGGCACATGGGTTCAACCCACGTCCGGATGAAGTAACTTAGGGGCAGAGTCTAAAAGGGAGAAATTAGAGTAAAAGAAAGAGAAGGGCACTGAGGAGCAGCATGGGCAAAAACAGAGGATAGGAAGGGCAGGTCACGACAAGAAGTTCAGAGCTGCTGGGTGTGATGATGAATCTTAAGGGAGAGTAGATGGAGAGAAGGTGTACAGGAAGTGTGGTCCATCCTGATTAAAGTTCTTGCCCTGGCTGGTGTGGCTTACTGGATTGAGAGTCAGCCTGCAAATCAGACCTGTGAACCAAAGAGTCGCCAGTTCGATACTCAGTCAAGGCATATGCCTGGGTTGCGGCCAGGTCCCCAGGTGGGGGCACATGAGAGGCAACCACACATTGATGTTTCTCTCTTCTCCTCTCTCTATAAATAAATAAATAACACCTTTTAAACAAGAAAGACCAAAAAAAGCTTATTTTCTGTCTGCAGGGCTCTGGCAGTGGCAGGAGTGGGGGTGGTGATGTCAACCCTAAACAGATCATTTTGGCTGTGCAGAGGATGGCGGGAAGGAGGAACAATCCAGTTAGAAGACTGTTTATATGTGAAAGAGTTGAAGAGAGTCTCAGGTCAGGGGTGACAGATAGGGAGGAGGAGAAAGATCAGTAAAATATTTTTAAAAGGAATCAAGACTCATTCTAAGGAGATGAAAATGCTGTGCACTTGGAACAGTAACTGATATTTTTTCACTTGAATATGCCAAAAGTACAGCTTTATGAAGTAAAATCTTACTATAAAGTCACCATTTTTTTTTTTTTTTTTCAGTTGCAAAGATGTCTAGAGGAATGTACACTCATTGGCTGGGAGAGTCTGCTGTCTGTCTGTGCTCCAAGTGAATGGGTCACACGCTGAGCACATTGGAGAACAACAGCTGAACTTACCTGATACTGCGCACAGTCCTGGGGCTCAGCCTCAAAGTGTTCCCACAAAGAGTGTAATAAAACAAAAGGGGTTTTTGTTCCTTGAAATTTGAAAATGCATCTTCCTTTACTTGAACCATAGCTTTTTATTGTAACATTCCAAAAACTCAATGCTTTTATTTTATTTTTATTTATTTATTTAAAGATTTTATTTCATTATTTTTAGAAAGAGGGGAAGGGAGAGAGGCAGAGAGGGAGAGAGACATCAATGTATGGTTGCCTTTCACCTGCCTCCAGCTGCAGACCTGACTGGAGACCTGGTTTGCAACCTGGTTATGTGCCCTGGCTGGGGAATCGAACCTGTGACCTTTGGGTTCGGAGGCCGGCGCCTTAACCACTGTGCTACCAGCCAGGGCCATATTTTATTTTTAAAAGATTTTATTATTTTTAGAGAGAGGGGAAGGGAGGGAAGCATAGAGGGAGAGAAACATCAATGTATGGTTGCCTTTCACCTTATCCACTGTGCCACCAGCCAGGGCTGAATACTGTATTCTAAATGTAGAATTTCCATCTAATTTGATAAATCTTCTTTAAAAAAATTGAATGGGAAAGAGGTGAATGGGCCTGAACTAGGCTAGAACAATGATGTTGGAATTGGAGTTACAGCAGAGTTTGTTATGTGAAAAAAAAAAAAAAATTAACAGTCCTTTAGTCACTTAAATGGCTAAGGCTGTGACCTCTGGGGGGTGGGGGAAACTGAACTGGATTTGCATCCTAGCTTTGCCAGCTGTGTGAGCTACTTGCACATTTAAAACTGGAGTAAGCCCTGGCTGGTGGAACAGTGGATAAGGCGCTGGCCTGTGAACCCAAAGGTCGCTGGTTCGATTCCCAGCCAGGGCACGTAACCAGGTTGCAAGCCAGGTCTCCAACCAGGTCTGTTGCTGGAGGCAGGTGAAAGACAACCATACATTGATGTCTCTCTCCCTCTCAGCCTCCCTCTCTTCTCCTCTCTCTAAAAATAATAAAGAAAATCTTAATAAAATAAAATAAAAAATAATAAAAACTGGAATAATAATGCCTATCTCATTGGCTGTTTAACTATCAAAATATCTGATTTTAATAGGTTCTACTTAGTGCTTACTCTCTGCTGTTCTAAGTGCTTTATATAAATGGTCTAATTTAATTCTCACACAAGCCTTCAAAGTGGCTGTAGTTATTATCATCATTTTGCAGATGAATAAATAGGGACAAAGAAAAATGATTATACATGCAAAGTAAGGTGTGATGCATGGGAGGCATAATTTCAGGCATGATGCCTGAAACAAATTTAATAAATGTTGACTATTTTGCACACAGAAGTTTAAGCCAACAGTGTGAGTAAGAAAGGGTACTCCTAATCTGTAGTATGCTAAATTTTCAAATTAATCAAAGTTCGGATTAGTTATATTATCTCAGCATAAACCAAACTAAGTAGCTAAGAATGAAAAGTACGTGGCTGAAGGTTCTTAGTATCAAATAAAACTTCAACTCATCAAATTATAAATTTTTGAGATTAAAAGAACCATCATTTGTTTTTCAATTACAATATTTATATAGTTCACAATAAAGTCAGAGGTTTGGCAGTCTTCTAAATCACTTGATGATATAAGCAGCCAAGTAGGATAATTTAACTTTCATAATAAAATATTTTTAACCTAAATCATTAATTTTAGAGGTTAATAGTCAAGCTAAGCAAGGCCTTACTCAGCTGGCATGAATAAAGGTATTGTTAAATCCCTTTATGGCCATTGGAGCAATCTGCAAATCTCTAAGGCAGTTTGTCAGCATTTAGTCACTGATCTCATCTTCAGTCATCATTAGTTTGAATCTGACACAGTCATCTGATAAATAATATTTCATAGTACAACACAGACTAGAGCAAAACTTTCTTACTAATTTCTCTAAAATTTCTAATTCTGAAATTCAGCCCAGATTCTAGTTTGTTTTGCTGCCCTCCCCTGCTTTCTTTACATCCAGTGTAGAGAAAAGTGTGTCAGGAATGAACAGAGTTTGTTTCCAAATTTCAGCAGAAGCAGCCATTGAAATAAACACAGCTGTGAGATACTCGATTCTATAGCTATTCTACATGGCCCTTCCTTCCTCCCCCTGCATCTTACTTGCTCTCTCCTTATTTTAAATTTTGCCCAGAAATACATAATTTGTAGGATCTAGGGTATAAGCAAACATTCTAAATGTTCAGTAAAAACAACTGTCCTAATACAGCTGCAAAATCAATACTCTTTGAAATACTATTTCACAGGGGAAGGTCACCAATGACTCTTGAATAGAATGAAATCACAGAAGTAAATAAACTCTGCTTTAATGACCACCAATTAATAACAGAAGTTTTACAGAATGAATTAAGAGACTATTTCATCATTGTTAAATATGTGGTATTGAAGTGTCCGTCATTGTTTAGTGTTAAATATGCTACCAGTTGAATGATGGATATACCTTTCTTTCTAATAAAACAGATGTTTTCCTTAGCATTGAAAAAATAAATTTGGTATATTGAATCATATTTGAGGTATTATGAGTGTTCCTGTGCAAAAGTATTTACAATGGTAAATTCTAGTATCTTATTTTAGGAAATCTCAAGTTGACTGTATCTTTTAAGCCTGTGTTTTAATATGTCAGATCTTCAGAAAGAAAACTCCTAAATACTACTAATTTATAATGCTTCTTTGGTTGTGACACACAAAGAGATAGCACAGAGAGTTGCCACTTAGCATTGCATAAAAACATTGTATTAAAATTGCAAAGTTGTCCTGGCCAGTATGGCTCAGTGGATCAAGGGGTCGAGGTTTGGGTCCTGGTTAGGGCACATGCCTGGGTTGCAGGCCAGAGGCAACCACACACTGATGGTTCTCACCCTTTCTTTCTCCCTCCCTTCTCTTCTCTCTAAAAAATGAATAAATAAAATCTTTTAAAAAATTGCAAAGGAGATCTTGCCCATTTATTAACTTATATCTCTTTTTGGAGATGTATTATTTTTCTTTTGTACTTACCTCATGCAAGCCTAATACACTAGTTTTCAACACAAATAGCTTAAATACAAATTATGGTGCATAGGGTATAATATTAAAATATTTTCATACCTAGATTTTCTCATGTATTGTTTGTACACATATGTTTTTAATAGTTATTTTTTCTAAGGTTACCATAATTTATTTTACAAAAGATGCTATTTTAGCTGCTGTAGTATTTTTCACTATTTGAACATTTCACACTTAGATTACTTCCATGTTTCATTATTATAAATTACTGCTATGAAAAACTTCAAGACTTTTTGCACATGTGGAGAGTTTCTCAAGATTATACATAGAAGTGAAATTTCTGGGTCATATGATACTTATTCTCTCAAGTTTACTCAGTATTTCCAAATTGCTTGACTAAATATTTCTATAGATTTACCCTCTTACCAGAAATATAAGAACCTACATTCTCTTTTCAAGTTAAAAAACAATTAGAATGTTATATGTAATATGATAAATCTCCCAGAACATTATCTTTGAATGAAACAATTTATGCACAAGTTTAAATCCTCCAAAAACAATGGTGTACGTGTGCACATAACTTATATACACATAAATATATGAGGGGAAACCCCCTCGGAACTTGGAATTTAGTTATAAAACTTGTGTATTTATTCTTACATGCTTAACCTTCAATCACCTTCAAAGTGCTGTCCATTTGATGCAATACACATTTATCCATTGCTCAAAACAGTTTTTGACTCTGATTTTGATGCTTTTTAGTGCTTCTGCTGTTTTTTGTTTCACCTCTTACACTTGGGCAAAACGTTTCCCTTTGAGGACTTTTTTCATCTAGGGAAACATAAAAACAAGTTGCTAGGGGCAAGATTGGGTGAATAGAGAGGGTAGAGCATGTGAGCCAGGCCATTTTTGGTCAAAAACTGCTGAATAGTCAGCGCTATGTGGCAAGTGCACTTGTAAATCACCCATCATGAAATGGGCAAACACGGTGAAAGTCTGCAAAATAAAATTCACTGAAGCTCAATGAAGCCGCCTCTCACAACAACACCAGTGGGTACACGGCTACAGTTGGGTTACTAGAACAGTCACCTAGCAGGGGAAGCCTTTACTACAAGGGGTGTGCCCTCCAGAAAATAATTCTGATTTTTGGGGGGTTTTCCTTCATATAAAATATATTATAATTATATATACACTTTATGAAAAAATGCACATATAGTACAAAAACAGGCATGCAACTAATAGATACCAACTTAAAGATACTGATAATATACAGAGAGGGAAAGAGATAACAGGGATGGGAAAGTAGGGCTTAGCAGTATCTGTAAAATTCACTTGTTTGTAAGAATATCTGAATGAAATGCAGAAGGTACAAGAACATCTATTATTTTTGGTATTTTTCTATGAGCTTAAAATTTTCATAATAAAAAATTAGAATGAAAACATTATTGAAGTTAGGTAGAAATTAATGTCTTTTTGAAATGACACTGAGTCGTGAAATACAGACACGTTTTACAACAATGATCATTCATCTATATAAATATCTAGATAGTGTGTGTCATGTAACAGAAAAAGGTGTTGTTCCAAGAGAACAACACACTTCAAGTTTTTGGTCCAACTGTCCTGGGAAAGTCATAGCCATTCTGCAAGGTCATCAGGGTGGTATTATTGCTTTTATTTTATAAATGAGGAAATTAAAAGACTCAGAGGACTTTACTGACTTTCCCACAGTTATAGAGTTAATATGGTCCCAAGTCATAACTCGAGTCTAAGATTCTTTCTTTCTCAGCCACATGCCCCGTCTCAATGCATGAGAAGAAAGGACAGGCATGAAGAAAGGACAGGCACAAAAAAGAATGCATCTGTTACCATGTCAAACGTTCAGAGCAAATTAACAGAAACCCTCTGTTGTCCAGTTAGTTTATCTACAGACCAAGTCTTCTTCCCTTGAATGATACCCCACTCAAGGCCTCTCTGAGGCCACAGTGTGGGTGTCCCACCTAAGGGGCACAGGTGTTGCATATTTCCTATGTGCTACTTCTCATGGAAATGTTCCCCTGGAAAATATCAATGATAGCAATTACAAGAAAAAAGAATTGTCCATATTTTGCATAATCAAAAATGTAAACTCTCTCACTATATCCTCAGTGACTTTGCTGATTAAAACATGGTGAGCTAGAATAAACTTCCAAGTTTTTGTTGGGCAGAAGACAGGAGGCATTTACATATAAGGGTGCAAAGGAAGAAATTAAATTTAAAAGTTTAAGCTAATCAATGTTATCCAAAAAAAGTTGAAAAGAATTTTTTAAAAGATGGAATTCTGAGACCTTCAGAAACTAAAACATCTGAAGCTGTATTTCTTTCTTTACTGTAGTACTTCTTTCAAAATTGGGAACCAGTTGCCAAATAATTATGGTTTTGAGAAAGGTTGAAAAAAAAGTCTTAGAAACAGCTAATATAAATACCTCTCTCCAAATTAAATCAGTAGGGTGCTAGTTTTAATACCTCTGCTTATTAGCTCATAATTTGGATTCAATATAAGCAATTAAAATGCTCACTCTCTGAAATAGTTAAGTGGAGTCTTGGCCTACAGTAGTACAATTTAAAAACCAGTAATAGTCAGTCCTATAATTCTATGATTAGGGCTACCTTTACTGCTGTAAAATTAGTTTCATTTTCCTGTAATCCTTTTTGGCCCTCAAAAGAAAAACTTTTTATCCATTAGGTTCTCTCTCTTGCCCCCAGAAAATCCTTTACCCTAATACTAACAGTAAAATTTTATTCCTCTATCCCAAAATGCTCTCCTTGATTGGCTCCTAAACACATTCTCCTGGTTCCCTTCTTTCTAATCACCACCTCAGTCTTGTTTGCTTGTTCCTCCTCCTTTCATCTCCACAGATACTTCCAAAGATTCCTTCCTTCTTTCCCGATTGTCCTCTAATTTGACCTGCTTTCTCTGAATCTTCCCATCCATTGTTTTAATCATTAGCTATAAGTTAACTATAATTTCCACCTCCAAGTTCTATTTCTTTCCTGAAAACCCAAACCCAACATAGTCTCCATTTTGCTACTAGAATTATTCTTTTTAAAAAATCGTCATGTCTATTACAGTATTACATACAAAACTTTCTACAGTATGTCCTTATATTCCTTTCTGATTTCAATTCTTATTGCTCCTTATCATAAACCTTGTACCACATCATAGCAGTACCTTGTAAATCCTTCTTCACTCCCATGTGCCTTTGCTGCATTGACTATATTTCCAGGATTAAGAGCATCAGGACATAAAGTCTGACTAGGATACCCTTACTAGGTAAAACGGCCTAGTAAGGCCGTTTTGAAACGGCCGTTTGAAATTAGAACTGCCTTGGGAAGCAGAGGCTGTGTCCACAGAACTCTTTCTCCCCTTCATCCTTCATCTTACAAAATGTCAAAACCAGTCATGCATACACAGAGACTATTCACAGTCTTAAGCAGAGAAAACCATATTCTAGAATCCCCACCCTGGGAGGAGGAAACTTCCCTAGTGGAGTTATCTTTGTTACCAACAAATTAGATTCAGAAATGGAGAGGAAGGAAAGAGACATGCAAAGAAATAAACAGACCAATCGGATGAACCCCGATAATCAAGGAAGTGACCCTGCTGCTGGCAGCTGTTTCTCACACACACACATCCATGAACTAAATCTGACTCAATCAGTGAACGTAACTCTTTCTCTGGGCTCCTATAACATCTAGTTTATGCCTTGATTATAGCTCAAAGTATATTAATCTGTAATTACTTGATTTTATGTCCATTTCCCCAGTCCGTGATCCTAGACACAGAGCAGATGCCAATAAAGGAGTAATGAACTCACCCTTCAAAATCAGTAATGGAGAGGATGCAATAAAGGAAACTTTTTTCGGAGCTTAGTCAATCATTGCAATAGCTATATTAAAATAGTGCACTTGGTCATAGAAATTATGAGTGCTGCTAAAGCAAATCATATAACTATGAAGTCTCTTGAAATAAACCAACATGTTCATGAAACAATCTAACACCCAACTTGAGTTATAGATAACTATCTGCAACAAATTTTCCAAATAGCATAAAGCATTTGTGATGGCACCAGCTATTTGTGCTTGAAGATACAAGATAAAAAAGTTGACAAACACTTCTCCGTGTAATCCATGAGAATTTCACTTGCAGTTTTTCAAAATCCACTGAGAACTAATGGCATACATTTGTGTTACAAATGCTAATTTTTTTCCCCATGATGTATGAAAATGCAGAGTGCTCAGGAGATTAGAATATCAGCCCAAAATGCCAGGCAATTACCAAGAAAGTGCTAATGGTAAATCGCTTTCTGATGTTCACATCTCTAATATTCCCATTTCTTTTCCTTTCCTGATATTTCTCATTTATATGACTTTTTTCTCTGCAATTTAGCTCTTTATTTAGCTCACAAAGTAAGCATTATACTAAGGAGGTAGAGTATTCATCTTTTGGCGTCAGTACCGGTTGCCCTTAGCAACCACCACTTGAAGGGAAACCTTATTTTCATTTGGTAACTCAAAATAGGACTAAAGGGTCAACTGTAGAGCAATTGTAAAAGGCAGGCTTCAAACTGGCAAATTGCTCAATACAAGACCCTTTTCATTTGGATCATTCCAAAGACATTGGAAGTTTTGTTCACAAATATTTAATAAATCACTGGGTTTATAAATTGGTCTAAATAATACTTTGAAAAATAGAACTATACATTCTAAGTTGAAATCCCTTTATTATTGAGACTGCGAAGAGGACACAGTATAATGAAGCAGTGAGATAGGTGAAAGGAATAAAAATCCATTTCAAAAATATTATGTCAAATCCTCTAAAACTATAATCCCTTTTGAATTTACTGATCTTTGAGTTCAAAGCTTTCAAGGACCTTTGAGGAAAAGTGAAGCCAATTTTCTGCCTGTTAGTTTAGGTTAAAAATGCAATTATTAAACAGTTAATGATTCTGGATATTTTAAAATCATTACCTGATACATAACAATTGGTGATCTATTATTAAAGAAAAATAAGGAATAAATGTAATCTTCATTCACATTATGATGTTTGAAGCCCACTTATATATAACATAAGTCAGTGGTACCTAAATATTTAAGTCAGTGGTACCTAAACATTTTGGCACCAGGGACTGGTTTCCTGGAAGACAATTTTTCTATGGACATGGGGAAGGGAGTACCAAAGGTGGAGCTCAGGCAGTTATTATTGAGTGAAGCTTTGCTCACTTGCCTGCCTCTCACCTCCTGCTGTGTGCCCAGTTCCTGACTGGACACAGAATAGTACCAGTCTGCCACCCTGGAGGTTGGGGACCACTGCTATGATATTTAATATACAAGGTCTGTCCAGAAAGTAGCTAGCCATGCAATCTGAAAAAGAGACATTTATTGAAGAAGATACAAGAAACATTGTACATAGGACAATGGCACCTCAGTCCCCATTCAAAGTAGGTACCTTGGGACCTCACACAGTTCTCCTAGTGTCTCTTCCAGTATTCAAAACAACTCTGCAAAAAAAGCCATTTGTCAGAATTGCCATCAGCTGCCCCATTGTATTTTCTTGAATCTCATCCCCCATCTGAAATTGCTTCCATTTCAAAGGTGATATCAGTTTTGGAAAAAGAAGCCAGAAGTCGCAGATTGCCAAATCTGAGCTGTAGCGGGGCTAACTCACCTGGGTGATTTGATGTTTCACCGAGAAAACCACACGAGTTGTGATGCATGAATGAATGCATTGTTGTGCTGAAGCTGCCGAAAAGCAATTGCCCATAGAGCTGTGGCCATTTTCATCATATTGCATCTCTCAACCAACAGAGAACATGGAGATAGTATCCCTTATTAATCATTTGGCCTAGAGAGGTGTACTCATGATGGACAACGCTTTCCCAATCAAAAAACACAGTTAACATGGTCTTCGAATTTTGCTTCGAATTCATCATGCCTCCTTCAGCCATGGAGAACCAGGTGACTTCCATTGGGATGACAGGGCCCTCGTTTCTGGGTCATAGCTGTAAACCCATGATTCATCTCCGGTTATGACCTTCTAGAGGAAATCTGGTTCATTGGTAGCGGTTTGAATCAAGTTACTAGCAACTGTAACACAATATTCCTTCTGTTCTGGTAGCAGAAGCCGCAGAATGAATTTTGCCATGACTTGTTTCATGCCAAGATCTTGCATCAAAATCTCAGATACGGTAGTTTTTAGAATCCCCAGATCAGCTTCTACTTCTCACACTGTTAGTCACCAAATTTTGTTGATTGCAGCCTGTACAAGTTCAACATTCTCAGATGTTCTGCTTGGTGTAGGCCTCCAGAATATGGATTGCTTTTAATGGATTCTTGACCATCTTTGAAGCATTTGTGCCACACTTTTATTTACGCTGCACTCATTGCATCATCCCTGAAAGCCTTCTGACTCATCTGAATAGTTACCATGGAGAAATGTTCAAACTTAACACACAAGTTGATGTAGATTGGTTGCTCTAATTGCGCAGTCATTTTGACTGTGACAGCCACACAGTACACATGCTCACTCAATGGAGTCTACTGCTCCCACTGACTAGTACAGTGAAGTTGTCATTGTTCACACATTCCAGCCTACTCTCCTTGGCTGCCAGGTTACATCAATGTCACATGAACCATTTTCATTATATTAACAATGGCTGGACTTTTCCCAGACAGACATCGTATACAATACATTCAGATGTTTCTCTGAGTCAAAGAATGAAAAGAACTGCAAAAAAGAAAAGAAAAACAAAAACAAAAACAAAACACTTGCACTACTGTGGCTTAAGAAATCTAAACTACAGTACTGTTAGGGTTTTTTGGCAGCAGATGCCAGAAGTCATGTGTCACCTCATTTTAGAGGTGTCTGTTTGCACTCTGTGAACAGACATTGTCATTGGCCTCGGCAACAACATCATTTATGTTGCATTGTAAGTCTTCTGAAGGAAGCTGCCTAGTCATTGCTAACATCAATGTTTAAATCAATTCATTTCCACAATGCATGGCAAGATAGTGCTCTGGCAACTCTAAAAAGGACACACACCTTGTTTTCATGAAACACAATTTATCAAGAGAGATAAGGCAAAGGGAAAAGTGAGAACTGAAGCACAGAGCTGGAGGCAGGTCAAAAGTTTGGGGAGAGTAACTTGAAAACAGGATAATGATGATAAAGATGATAATGATGAAAATATATTAATAAGCATGAAAGTGTGACTATGTATAATTGTATAGCAAAAGGATTCTATTCATGTTTTTGCAAGCCACTCCCGGGTAAGTTTTAAAATTCACATGTTAGAAATTTACTCTTATACTCTTTAACTGTGAAATAAATCTTCCTCAGGCTAGTGTGGCTAAGTCAGGTGGGCATCTTCTTTTATTTTTTAAAAAAGATTTTATTAATTATTTTTCAGAAAAAGAGGAAGGGAGAGAGACAGAGAGGGAGGGAGAGAGACATCAATGTATGGTTGTCTTCCACCTGCCCCCAGTTACAGACCTGGCTGGAGACCTGGCTTGCAACCAGGTTATGTTGCCCTGGCTGGGAATCGAACCAGCAACCTTCAGGTTCACAGGCCGATGCCTTATCCACTGTACCACCTGCCAGGGTGGGCATCTTCTTGCAAACCTAAGGTCGCCATTTTGATTCCTATTCAGGGAACATGCCTAGGTTGCAGGTTCGGTTCCCAGTAAGAGCGTGTACAGAAGGTAATGTTTGTCTCTCACATTGATGTTTCTCTCCCTCCCTTTCCTTCTCCTTAAATAAATAAATAAATAAATAAAAACTTAAATAAATCATTACTATCAACTTATTAAGAGGTTTTGTTCATTTTTTCTTCAAAATTGAGGTTGCATCAAAATTGGTTTTAACTGAAAAAGTGAAATATAGTTAAACTACTTTAAAATTTCATGCAAGCCCTGGCTGGTGGCACAACGGATAAGGTGCTGACCTGTAATCCAAAGATCGCTGGTTCGATTCCCAGCCAGGGCACATAACCAGGTTTCAAGGCAGGTCTCCAGTCAGCTCTGTAGCTGGAGGCAGGTGAAAGGCAACCATACGTTGATGTCTCTCTCCTCTCAGCCACTCTCCCTCCCCTCTCTCTACAAATAATAAATAAAATATTAAAAATATATACTTCATACAATGTCACTGAATTATAGGGCATTTCAGTATGTACATTTCAGCTCCACAGTAAAAACAGAAAACCTAATATAATAAACAGAGATAAACTACAGTTTGCTTAATATTTTGTAAGCAACTTTCATTTGAACCTAACTTCTCAGCTACTAAACAAGTGGGCTACCACTGAAATTTAGCTTTCCCAGGGGACTGAAATTTTCTGGTGTGGATCTATTACAAGAATGTTTTACTCTGTGAGTAACAATGTTGCTCCAGGTCCTCCGTCCACAGGGTGGTCCTTGTCTTCATGAGTTGACACTCAGTGCTTTCTCACCTAGTGTCCCTTGTAACAAATGCTTACATTTGTGACAGGTTCGGAGGAGTCTGAGATGATGCTTGAGGGTACAGAACAATTATTGTTGTTAGGAATTTTGTTTTGTTTTTCATGTGTGAAAGCCAACTCCATCCCCAGGGTAATCAGACCCATGACTTGAGGTTCTCTAGTTCTCGAGTCACTGCCTTCCTGTCAGCCTCCCTTTTTCCTATTCCAGCCACCCTGCCATTAGAGAGCTCCTCCCATTTTGAGAGTGACAGGAGTAGCAGCCAGTGTTTGTGGTCTAACCAGAGGGCTCCAGAGGGCTGTCTCTGCCAAGTTTACTTTAAACCTTGGCATTAATTATAGATAAACCATCAGTAAATTAGGTTCCCAACTATAAGAATGAAGTGAGCAAAAATGTTCAGTGACTTAATGTGACATTTTTAATGGTAAAAACTCCAATTATTTTTGTAGCTGTGATGCTGCTCTCCCTCTAAAGAATTGTTTTTACTTTAAATGTGCTCTATTTGGACGTGAAATATTTCTGGAGGTGGTAAGTATTTATTGAGCTTATATATTTTTGGCAACTTGGGTACAATGTGAAAACAACATGTCAAAAGACCGAAATTTTTAAAAGCTTACTTGTTGACAATTACAGAAATTTTACATTATTATATACCACTGAAACAAGTTAGATGAATAAATATAATAAAACTACATATTTTCTATAGATAAATGGAATGAAATTTTAATAAAGCATATAAAGAATGGTATTAAACAATTGCTGGAAAACTTTCATATTTTATATTTTATGTATGACCACACCTCACCTATCCCCAGATGACTAATTCAGAACCTCAACTGGATTGAACCTTGATGAAAAACTAACAATAATTTTAAAAGGGCCAATGGAAGTCAAAATTGATTGTGCATGTTACAACACTATAAAACTCATGCATTTATTTATTTACAAAAGGAACCTCATGTTGTCACAAGATCCTATAACTTCTTTTAAGTATAATTCTGACCAGTTTCTTCATCTGTTTTCCTAAACCATACATGGTAAGAAGCAGCAAATGAAGAGGGAAAGAGATAAAGAAGTTCTAGAAGTAAACACTTGGGTGCCAATTGAGACTTAGGCAATGGAGGTGACCGAGAATCCTTAAAGAGTGAAATATAAGAAACCTGTTCAGGTCCTGAACAGCTGCTAAAAGTACTGTGTTGCACAAAAGATTATTCTTCATGTCATTTCTGAAACTCTTTTTATTGCCCTTTTTTTTCTCTTCATTCTGTGTGTTTCTTCTTGCTTATTTGTGTTTTGGCCTGACATATAAATAAACAGAATGGAGGAGAGACAATGCTGAAGGTCAAGAAATGCAACAGGGAAAGAAGTGTTTTGAAGCATGGCATGGAGGAGGAACAAAGCTGGGCCGGGATGACAGAGGCAGGTCTGCCCCAGAAGACGCTGATGAAAGTTTCTTGGAAGCTTTCATTGTCTGTCAGAGTGGACAGAGTTTTCCAGGCAAAATAGTTAAGTAATACCTTGGGAAGAAGCCCAAATACTCTGTCAGTGTAGGCTCCTCACCCCACTGGATGTGCCTTAAAGTGGGCAAGGGGCCAGGGTCCTGTTTGCCAGAACCTCTGGGTTTTGGGACAGTCTAGGATGTGGTTTCTGCTGGTGCAAAACAAGAGCCCTTGGACTTGACTAAGGGTCACCTTGGTGAGTAAAGTGGGATTACACCCCTCAAGAAGTGGGGCTGGGAGAACCATGGTGGACCCATTCTCTCACTCTCTTGCTTTGTAGAGGCCATGTAACTATTCCATGGGCAGCCAAGAATGGATAGAGATACTGGATGTCCAGGCATGAAAGGTAAAGAAAATGAAGTAGGGTAAAGGAAAGCAGGAAGGTCAAGTGTGGGGGCTCAAGGAAAAAGAATGTAAGTCCTATTGGGTAAATTGGGAATGATCAGAGAATCAGAGAACAGTGGAGCTAGAAGTTTACAAGATTATCTTTTCTGAGGGTTTCAGAAATGAATGTTGTCAGGAGTCAGGCAGAGAATATCAATCAAGGAATGGGAGGAAGGTGGTATAACAGATAGCAAAGGAAACTGTGGAGAACTTAAGCAAGTGTGACATTTCTAAAGACAATATAATTGATGATAATAATAATACTGTGTTGGCCAAAAGAACTTGACTGCGGGAGGAATTCATCCAGTCCCTTCAATGTTATAAATGGGATTTGCTAAGCATTAAAATAATAAGGAAATATTTTATGATATGAACTTCTATGAACATAGCTCAATCAGGTACTTTTCTCCAAACTCTTAAAAGTTGGATCAGACCTGAAGATCTCATGAGAAGCAAATTAGCTCTGACTCTCTAGAAAATCCTCATATCCTGGAAAATTCCAGGTGTTTTCCAGTTTCCCCTCAGGTAAGGACTTCTTTCATCCTTGAAGGCCACCCAGGAGGGAGTTCAGGGTACATCAAAAACTCCTCAAAGGAAAATTAAAATATTTTAAGGTGATCCTAGATTCTTTAAGTCAGAAATGGCACTGCAAGTATTAAAAGGAGCTGGTTCACAAGTTGATTCCATTAAAACTTGTCCTGAGCAGCCTAGTATCACAGTACAAGGGATGGCATACCAGCAACCATGGAAATACACCAACAGGAGCAGCTACGACAGTGCAAGGTCCAGAATAAAAGCAGCAAAAAACAGATTTATTTGTGGCATGCATGCAGTGTCTGCATCTTTTGGCTGAACAAACCATGTTATCATCAATTGTACAGGTACATGACATCTATAGTTTTGATGCCAAACATGAAATACCCTTCCTTGTTGACAGCAAAGAGAGAGAATCTAGGTTTGGTCAAGCTTTGTGTTTGAATGCCAGCTCCATTAGTCATCAGCCCTGTGGCACAAAGAAAACCACTACACTTTCCAGTGCCACACTTCCTCATCTATAACATGATGACAATAAAGACTGGATAAAGAAGATGTGGGATATATACACAATGGACTACTACAGTCACAAGAAAAGATGAAATATTGCTATTTGCAACAATATGGATGGATCTTGAGAGTATATAAGTAAGCAAAATAAGTCAGATGGAAAAAGTTAAGAATCATATGATTTCACTCATATGTGAAATATGAAACTGAAAGCAACAAACAAACCAACAAAAACTCATAGACACAGGCAACAGTGCAGAGGTTTCCAGAGGAAGGGGAACAGGAGGGATGTAAACAGTGAAGAGAAGCAAATATATGGTGATGGAAGACAATTTGGCTTTGGGTGGTGCCCACACAAAATAGTGAACAGATGATATATTGTAGTATTGTACACTTGAGACCTAGGTAATCCTATTGATAATGTCATCCAATAAATTTAATTTATAAAATGGTGATAATCAAGCTTTTCTTGGAAGATTGTGAAGAGGTAAAATATAGATGCAAAGTGCCCAGCAGATAATAAGTATCTGATGAATAACAGCTGCTGCTATAATTTCTCATCATCCTTGCTATTACTATCATTGTAGTAGTTACAGACAAATGCTATCATGCCTGCTTCTCACCTCCTCATGCTGTGATCCTCCAAACACACACACAGGACCTGTGTGTTACCTTAGAGACCTATGATGACTGAACAGGTCATGTGCATTGTGGTTACGGAAGCAGTACACACCATGATGAGCCAAGCTTCATCACCAGTCCATGCTTTTTCACTCAAGTTCTTTGGAACATAATTAGAAACTGGTATTTCTAGCAGCTTGTGATTTGCAATAAGTAATTGCAGTCTAGTGCTCTTTTATTGTCACTCGCTAAACACCCACTTAAAGTATCAAATCATAAAATTCACTATAAATTGAAATATATGTTTCCTTTTGGGTTATCTGAGAATTATCCAACACAGACAATGAGGAAAACATAATGCTAATTTCTACTCTTGGTTTCATAACACCAGATTGATTATTTTCAGACTTCATTTGGTATAATATGATTAAAAAGGACATTTCCTCTTATATTTTTGTTGATGTGGATTTTTTTTTTTTTGTTCTAGCCAATGAATTTATACTACCAAGTGTCAGGTAAAGTATGGAAAAGCAATATTAACTTGTTGAGGCATTTTAGTGAGAAAAAAAATCCTCATGGTTCTCTTTTTTTCCTGCATAAATGAAAGCCAGGATTTTACTTTTTAAGGGTATCTTCACCAATTGTGATTCTATTACTATGAGAAAGCAAGCAAGAGGGTTAATTATTGTCCTCTAGTTGGAAACTGACTTAGTTTGTATTCCTGTTTCCATTTTTCAGGTTTTTAGTATGAAAGTAATATATGATCCAAACATCTATCAAGTGATTAATAAATCAATAAAATGCGATCTTTCCATACAGTGGAATATTATTTGGCAACAAAAAGGAATGAAGTACTGAGAACATACTACACCATCGATGAACCTTGAAAACAGCATGTCAAGTAAAAAATGCCAGGCACAAAAGGCCACATATCATACAATTCCATTTATGCTAAATGTCCAGAATAGCCAAGTCCATAGAGACAGCACATGGATTGAAAATGCCTAGGGCTGATGTGGTGGTGGTAGTGGTGGGGAGCAACTGTTACTATGAATAAGTATGAAATTTCTTCTTGGAATGATAAACATGTTTTGGAATTACATGGTGATGATTGTACAACTCTGTGAATATACTAGAAACCACTGAATTTTATCCTTTAAAAGGGTGAATTGCATGGTATGTGAGTTGTATCTCAAAATTCTAAGTAAAAAATTCTTGCCTGTCATCATCATCATATTCCAAAACAAACATACACTGCAAGCTTACCTTGAGAGCTTCAGGGAGCTATTGCGTGACACTGCTTTAGCAAAACAAGCCTTGAAATTCTTGTATGTGACTCTCCAGTTGGTCTCCATAGTGTTATAAACAAAATTTCCTGCCAATTTTGAATTTTGAAAATAAAATTGCCTTGGGTATTTTCTCATAGGTAAAATAAGTACTTCACATTTTTTTTAAAATTTATTTTTGTTTTTGGAATGAAGTAGAATCAAAATGGAATTAAGTAAGAATTATATCGTGTGGCTTCTTGAAAGCAGGAGAAAGTCAAATATGGAGCATACCCAAAATGTGAAAGAAATAATTACTTAGTTGAGTACATTAATAAAAAAGATCTCACAAATTAAATGTTGTTCCAAAGACTCTTAAACACTTACTGGAGCATCGTACACATATGTTGGGAAAATGCCCAGTTTTATATTTTAGTTTTCTAGAAACTTAATGCAAGTAAAGTTCCCAGAAAAATAAGAATAATGTAATTTTTACTTTAAGATATACATACACATATCGCCTGCGTTACATTTTTTCTTTATTCTTTAATGTAATGCTGTTGGAAGTGCCATTAATGCAAAGTTTTTATAACAATATGCAGCAATGTGGTGGTTAAGAACAATAGCCCTGGAATCACACAGATTTGAATTCCTATTCCCTTATTTAACCTTGAGAATGTTTCTTAGTCTCTCTAGGACTCAATGTTTCTATCTGTACAGCAGGATAATCACATAGGGTTGCGAGAATTCAACTTGCTTATACATTTAAAGTGCCTAATATGATACTAGGAACAGAGTGAGCTGATAGTATTATCATTATCAGCAGCATCATCTTTTTTTTTTCTTTTATAGCATTGCCTAATGCCGTTTTATAGAATCATTTCTTATCCTGTTAACACTTCTGATAGAATCCACAGATTTCAGCTAGAGAAGCTCCAACACAAACCAATTTAGCCCTGCAGCGAAGCGCTTTCCTCTGTTTCTCTCAAAAATTCAAATTAGAATTCCAAGAAACCACTCATCCTTTTTGCTAACAGGCCTCTAACCACAATTTCATAAAATGCCTTTTTTCCATAAACAAAGCCAAACATAATATCTTGTTCATCTGATTATAAGCAGAATAGCTGCTATCTGAGTACTGCCATATCACAGACAATAATGGCAGTAATTACTAACCACCCGGAAAAAAAAATCACCTAAGACATGTGGTATCCATCAATGTAATGAAAAACGAAAAGAAACAAACAAGGCTGCATGTTCAACTTTGTGTGTTGATATGTGAGTTCAGTAGCGTTACATCTAGTCTATAAGGAATTCTTAGGTAGTCACCATGGTTTGAACATGGTAGGTGTCTAGAATAAATTTATTATTCAATTGAAGTTCCTAGTACTGTGCTATGTATCACGATTACAAACTAAGGTTAAACATACTCTCTTACCTAAACTTTAAAACCTCATTCAGAAACATGTTGCATTCAGAACAAAAAAATAGGTACGTTTTCAATTACAAAAAGAAGGTTCAAAAGAGGTAAGACATCAGTAAATGATCCTGCCAGATACATTAATCCTCTGTGACATTAGACACAGATCACATTTCAAGATAAATTTAAGTAGTTTTTTAAAAGTTTATGGTACGGCCCTGGGTGTTGGCACAGTGGATAAGGGGCTGGCCTGTGAACCCAAAGGTCACTAGTTCGATTCCCAGCCAGGACAACATAACCAGGTTTCCAGCCAGGTCTGTAACTAGAGGCAGGTGAAAGGCAACCATACATTGATGTCTCTCCCTCTCTGCTTCTCTCTCTTCTCCTCTCTGAAAAATAATAAATAAAATATTTTTTAAAAGTTTATGGTATGGAAAATAGTGGTAGTAATTTTTATCACAAGATTTCTCTCTTATTAAAAAAAGTTATTTTTTGCCATCCTAACTTAAACATTCACATTCCTGAATTCCTATATTATCTGGGAACTCTCCAACCTACATCAGCCCTGGACAGATCCTTAAACGTAAAGTCCAGCACTGATATTTCTGGAAGGCAGCCCTTGAAAAGCCTGGAGTGTTGCCTGCTCGTGAACCCAAAGGTCACTGGTTTGATTCCCAGCCAGGGCACATGACCAGGTTGTAAGCCAGGTCTCCAGCCAGGTCCCCAGCTGGAGGCAGAAGAAAGACAACCATACATTGATGTCTCTCTCCCTCCCTGGCCCTCTCCCTTCCTCTCTCTCTGAAAATAATAAATAAAATATTTAAAACAAAAACTAATTTGATTTTGTAGCCCAAGAAAATAAGCCTTACAAATTTCAAAGCTTTTCATGAACACACACACACACACACACACACACCCAAATGTGCACGCGCACACACACCCCAAGCCAAAAACAAAGCTGAAAAGAAAAATACTAACTAAAAAGGCAATTGAAACCAAAAGCTAAACAGTTCACTGCTTTGACACAGGCTTTTGAATAAAAATAAAGTGAGAGATCTAGACACATTAGACACATCAATTTCATCTCTGTATAGATAAGTTTTTAAAAAATAGGAATTCTATAAGGAATCAGGAAAAATTAGGATAACAAAGGTTTCACACAGATTTTAAAGAGAATGTTAAATTTATGGAAAGATAGAAAAATAAGATATGTAACAAAAAGAAATAATAACATTTTTTAAAAAGCCACGTTTGTCAGTTAGTGTCACAATTTCATTATAAAGAAATAAATAGTAAAATTTACTTTTTATTAGTCTAGTTTTCTATTATTTCTACACATAAATTTTTATATTCTTTTTTTAATCTAGGAAAGTTTGAGATGCTTACTCCAGAAATTCCATTTGAAAACTAGGGACACAGATACCAACTTGCTTCTTTTTAGACTTACTATACCCCAAAATTATACTGTCCCTCTTATGGTACCCCTGAGCAAGCTTTGACTCAGCATAACTAAATTTATAATTGAGTGGAATACTTTACCATGGGACTTTCATTCTATCATTCATAAGGGAAAAAAAAAAAAACAACAATATTTAAACAATCCAAGAAGAAAGAAAAGAGAGAAATGTCTCCATTCATTTTTAATGTATTACGTTCTCACACACATGTATTCCTAGCTCACATGCTAGGAGGTGTCTTTGAGAGTACCTAGCTCTTTAAATGGAGTACTAAATAGGATGATAGAAGATCATGCAGGTTAGTCACCTCCCATTAATAACCTCAAAGTCAGAAGGTCTTTGTGAGAGTTAAGGAAATCAGATCATATAATAGTAACTCCAAAGACAAGATGCACTAAATTTATTTAAACAGTTACAAAAAAGCAATACACAGTTTCAAAATCAATAAGAGGCTTAGACTGGATATATTTTAAAAACAAAGGAAAGACTGTCCCGATAACACTAGGTTAAAATGTCCAGCGATTTATTCCCTCAATTCTGAAATGGATCGATTCTTCTAAGCCACTGTTCTTATCTCATAAAAATCACCACTCTAAAAATTAATAGTATAAGGCTACAGGAATATAAAACCCTAAGGTTTACTTTAAAAGAATCCATCACGGATTGTGTTCTATGTTTTTATGTCAGGTAAAAATAATTGGATGATGATGAAATTTTCAGTTATGATAAAAAGCAGGGCTATAACAAAGTTGTACATAATGTTTTAGTTCTTTGATTGAGTAAGGATGACATTTTTATATAGTGTAGAATATCATCTAAATATTGTTGTATTTTTCCAAAGCTAGACAAGTATGTTTATGGCTAAATTTTGACGAGGAGATTGATTACCTGGTACATTTTTACAAGAATCCTATAACTCAATCTGACTGGTATCCTTAGAAGAGGAGGAAATTTGGACACAGGAAGAGACATCAGGGTTGCATGTGCACACAGACAGGACCATGTAGGGACAGGTGTGGAAAGGGGGCTATGGGCAGGTGGGGCCCAGGAGGAAGGCCTCACAAGAAACCAACCTCCAGACTTTCAACCTCCAGAACTGTGAAAAAAAAAAAAGAAAGAACTCAAATGAAATAGGAAGATAAGTTCCATAAAAACAGAGTTTCACTGGAGGTCATTCTGGAAAATTGTGACACACTTTCAGAAGCATGCTAGGCAATTTCAGTCATTATCTCACTGGCAGGTCTCACTATTGTCCAGCCTCTCAGTCTTCACTGCGATGGCTAATCTCAGATGACTGGAGTTTGGCTGTGTGGGAAGTGACACTGCAGGACCAAGTGGGAGCAGACCCTGAGGCCAGAATCAAAAACTGAAGCTACAGGCCCACAAACACTGGCTTTCCACCACAGAATTCAAAAGTGCAATATATAATATTATTATTATTATTATTATTATATTACATAATAATATAAAATATTAGTTCAATCACAAGGTAAATTAATATAATTTAGATAACCTTTTCTATTTCTCCCTGGGAATTAAACTTTAAAACTTTTATTTGCAACAGTGGACAATCTTATAATTTTTTGGAAAGGTTTTAGATATAAAGTATAACTAATTTGACCATGTAACCAATAAGTTCATGACTAAGTTTTGTGTCTGTAAGAGTGTTTTGGATATTCAATTTTAAAAATCAAGTGATCCTCAGGTATCAATATAGAATGTCTTTTGGGGAATATAAACAGAGAAGCAAGGTTTGTTTGCCTGTGTTTATTTTTGTTTTGTCTTAGGAAGATCTGAACAAAGTAAACATTTACTACTAGGTGTTTAAAAGGCTGAACTATTGAGCCTGACCGTGAAAAGTGTGAAGTGTAACCTAACAAAGAAGTTTCTACAAAGCAATCTTTATGTAAGAATTATATTACTTAAGAGATCTAGCAGCATCCATACAGTTATGCTCACACACGTTTGCTCACTGAACAATAAAACACAAAGAGTTAATCTATGAAATAGAGGATTAAAATGAGTTGATAGCAAAGCCTTACTTAGATTGTCAAAGACAATTTGCCATACCCACTTCCAACCTTTTTAAGGACCTCCATCTGCTAAGCATCTCTTGAATTCACCCTCTATCCTGTCTAGTTAAGAAATTTAACTCTAATTGTCATCAAGGCTTTGAGAAATTGAAAAGTAATTCCCACTAAATAACAAAACAAAACACTGGAGGGAAATGATAGATAGATGAATAGACAGATTATCCTTACTTCATTTCCGATAAGGATCTGGAGTGACTTCTTATTCGTTGCATAGTTTCAATCTTCAAATATTCACATTTAACTTATAAGATAATGTTTCATGAGAACAAATTAATTTGTTAATGCTTGTGGTGTAATATTGTACTCACAGTAGTTGAAATTCTAGAAATTAAAAGCCAATTCATGTTAACCTCCTCATACAGCTAAAGTGAAGAGCTTCTGGTTGGGAAATGTTGGGTTTGACGTCATCCAGGTGAAATTGCTTTGTCACTTTGCCACAGCAGTCTAGAAAATGTCCAGTGTCCACTCTGGTGGCCCTTTCCAATTATTGCACCAAAGTAAAGGAATAGGAGGGACGAAAATATGGACAAAATTGTTAACCAGCCAAACTTTCAAAAGCAGACAGTAAAGGATATAACAATTTTGATTTCCACAGTCTAAATGAACAGCAGGGTGTGCCCTTTACTAAGTCTAGCATATCCTCACTCCACATCCTCCTCTCTTCTTTGCATTTCTACCTCTCCTCTTTGAGGTATAACCCTCAAAGAGCCCCTCCCCTTCAGTCTCCTCTCCTTTCTCCCCCTTTCCTTGTCTACTCCATCAACAAACCACTTTATATAAATAAAGTCTTGGAAAAAACTTCATTTTAATATTTACCAAACTCATTAAATAAATTTCATACTGATATTTTAAAATACAATGAAACATTTTCATTTTCAAGGAGAGAAAAACACCTTGTGTTCAGTGTGTGACTTTCTGTTGTTTGATTATTTTTGAGTAGGTAAATGATTAGGACCAGAAAAGTAAGTTTCCTTACCCACTAACATGGCACAGAGCACAAAGCTTAGAGAGTGCTGGGTCTCTGAAGTCTTAGCCCCTCACTCCAAGGCAAAGACAGAGATTGATCGTCCTCAGCCAATGGGACAGCTGCCACATAATGGGATTCCACAACCTCCCTGGAAGCCAATTCTACTTTGCAGTGACTCTCACTATTGCCAAGTTATTTTGTTTAATTAGTCTAAATAAGTCATGCTGAACTTCCCCATTCTGCTCATCATTACCTGTCTGGAATAATTTTCACTGGTTTGAAGGCAATTATTGGATTATCTTATGGCCTCCTCTTCCTCATAGATCATCCCTACAAATCATTTAACCTCTTAAAGATGTAAGTGCTTTTTCTTTCATCATTTTTTCTGTAATAATGATATCTCTAGACTTTTACTATCACCTTTAATTATGAAATGTGAAAGCAATAAATATAAGATAACCACTATTATAACAATGAAAAAATAAGTTAAATCATGTAGTAGATAACCACTATTATAGCAATGAAATAATAAGTTAAATCATGTAGTACTTTATAAAGTACATTTTGGGGCATGATGTCTTCTGATTCTGACAAGTCTGAAAAGTAGGTTTGGCAGGGAATATGGCTCCCATTTTCCTCAGATGAGGAAACTGAAGCCCCAGGAGGTTGTCACTTTCCAGAGAATGTACAGCCATGTAGTGCCAAGGACTAAACTAAAACTTGGAACTTCTGACACCAAAGCATTAATACCTTTTTTCTTTTTAAAAATACTAAACTTCCTGTTCATGACAAAGCCTGTGATAATACACACACACACACACACACACACACACACACACACGTAGATATATCACCACAAACAAATATTTCTTGCTGAGAATCAGCATGCCCATGTGCTCTGCCATCATGGAACAGGTTGCAAGAAAGCTTGTTGTCATGGTTACTTTGATATTCCTAGTATACTCTGTTATGTACAAAGGTGAAATTACTAAATATTATATAAATTGATGCTATTTCTTGAATAAATAATAGAAAATTTAAACCCAAGAGGCAGCACAATTTTAAAGTGATGATTAAAAATGTATTCACTGTCATTATCTTGTCTTTCAAGACAACCTGAGTAAACCATGACAAACCCTTTGGGCTATTCTGACAATACATACATCTAAGCCTTCAACACAGCCCAGCAAGCCCTCATTGTAGACTCCTTTCGCAACTCAAGAGTCTCTTTATTATTTTCTCTCTCAGATTGTCCACTGTTATTGACTTAATGTGGGGTCACCCTAAAAGTAATATATTGTAGTCCCAACCCCCAATGTGACTATATTGGAGATAGAGTGTTTATGGAGAGAATTAAAGTTAAGACAGATTTTGAGACCCAGAAGTGAAGTGTTGATGTAACAAATACCTAAAAATGTGGAAGTGGCTTTGGAACTAAGTAATGGGTAAAGGCTGGAAGAATTTTGAGATGCATGCTAGAGGAGGTCAAGATTGACATAAATGGACTGTTAGTACAACTATGAATGTTATACACAATTCTAGTGAGAACCCAGAAAAAGAGAGAGAGCTGTAAAGAAAGATTCCATCTTCTTAGAGAATACATAAATTATCATTAAAAAATGTTGGTAGAAATATGAATGTTAAAGAGAATTTGGTGAGGTCTCAGACAGAAATAAGGCACACATTATTAGAACATGAAGAAAAAGCAATCCTTACTATACAGTAGCAAAAAACATGGCTGAATTGTGGTCTAGTGTTTTGTGAAAGGTAGAAGTTGGCGTTGATGAAACTTACCCAGCAGAAGAGGTTTCTAAGGAAAGTACCGAAGGTGTGGCTTAATACTTACAGCACATGAGATGAGAGAGATGAATTGAGGAAGCAGTTGTTGAGCAAAAAGAAAACAAACTGAAGATTTGTAAAAGTATCTGCCTATTCATGTTATAAATAATAATAATAATAATAATAATAATAATAATAAAGCTTGTGCTGAAGAGAACACTAAAGGTGTGGCTGAATAATGGTTTGATGAAGAGATCATGGATTTCACTCAAGGATTTAATCAGCCATTTTAGCAGAAAAGCCAGGAATAGAGATGGGATTATAACAGCAGAGACACTGCCAGGCTGAACTACAGATGTCAGAGAAAGAAAGGCTGTCAGATATTTTGGGTCCTACGGGACCAGAAAAAGGAGCTCTTCATCAGTGAACATGGGCTATTCTTTAAGGAAAGTGAAGAAGGATTCTTAAGGAAATTCAGAGATCATCAGGGCTGCTACCCACTATAAGCTCAAGGGCAAGGCTGTTTTCACCTTGGTTTCAGAAGGTGGTACCTCTACAGGAAGCCCAGGGGAAAAGATTACTACTCAAGTGTGAAGGGATGGGTGGGTCACCTATAGTCTAAAACGCACTCACGTTCTTGCTTTCTTTATGTTGATTTCTCTGCCTAGAACCTATCTGTTTTCTGTCTAAGTGAAACCTAGTCTTCAAGTTCTATTGTGTTATACTCACTAAAATATTTTCTTAATGTACTACACCAACACACACACACACACACACAGCTCTAACAGGGTGTCTTCTTTGCCTCTTTTTGGTCAGTGCTCAGGCTACTAGCTTAATTTATTTGATTGCTTTCACCAAACTATAAATTCTTTGAGGGAAGAAACTGTTTACTTATCACCATATCCTCTGCAATGCTTAGCACATAGTGGGTACTCAGTAAATATGTTTAGTCAATACAACTGAATTAGATTTATTTAAAATGTTTAGTTTTTAAGTAACTTTTACATTTTTTCAATTCATTCTAGACTTACAAAAGAAGAGGCAAATATAGTACAGAGAGTTTCTATATACTTTTGCTAAAAAAAGAAAAGATACAATAGGCCCAACATGGAGTCACTTGTGCTAAGTCCCACATCAGCAAATTAAAACTTAGTTGATATTTTCTCTTCTCAGGAATGTGACCTTTAACCAGTCAATCAGGAATTACTGGACAGATCTAGTGAAGTAATCTTATAGACCTAACTTTTCACAAAGAAGGCAATCTTTCCTGAAATAATCCACTCTGTTAGCAACTTCTTTTCTCCATCCCCTTCTGTCTATATAAGTCTTCCATTTTAGCCCTGGCTGGTGGCTCAGTGGATTGGAGCTGGCCTATGAATCCAAAGGTCACTGGTTTGATTCCCAGCCAGGACACATAAGCAGGTTGCAAGCCAGGTCTCCAGCCAGGTCTGTAGCTGGAGGCAGGTGAAAGGCAACCATACATTGATGTTTCTTTCCCTTTCTTCCTCCCTCCCTGCCCTTCTCTCTAATAATAATGAATAAAAAATATTTCAAAAAAAGAAATGTCTTCCATTTTGTGCAGCTCCTTTGAATTGCTTTCTTTTTTCAGATAAAATCCTGTTCATTCATGAATCACTAAATAAATCCAATTATATCTTCAAATTGACTGAGCTGAATTTTGTTTATTGACATTTTTCACCCAGCTTCCCCAAAGCAATATTTTATATAAATGGTACATTTATTAAAACCAAGAAATTAGACTTCCAGCCAAAATGGAGGCACAGGTAGACATGCTGCATCTCCCTCACAACTAAAAGAAATTTACATCTACCTCAAAACTAAATAAAATAAACACAGTAATTTTAGAAAATCAAACCACATGGGAGTGCAACAAAGAAATAAAGAAATACTCAGGCAGACAGGTAGGAGGGCAGAGCAAGGGAGGAGAGTGGCAGCAGCAGAGCTGAGGCTGCAGTGAAAAGCACAATCACACATTTACACCTAGAAAACTTGGAGCCAGACTGCCTAGGCCATGGTTCCAGCACCAGGAAAAATAGAACCACTGTTCTTCTGACTGTGAAAACCAGTGGGGGTTGGGTGGTGGAAGAAACTGCCAATCTCAACAGGCAAGCAGCCTTGTGCCCTCGCAGACCCCTTCCCCACATATAACACCACAACGTGGTGAAATGGGTCACCCAGCACTGACAAATTCCTAAGGCTCTGTCCCTTACAACATAACAAGTGTGATAGAACTACTTAAGACACAGAGACAAACACAGAAAGCTATCAAGATGAGGAGACAGAAAAGTATGGCCCAAGAGAGGGAGCAGATCAAGGTGACAGTGGGAGAACTGAGCAATGAAGAGATAGCCAATCTAATAGCCAAGTAGATAGTCAACTTAACAGATGTGGAGTTCAAAATGCTGGTGATTAAGATGCTCACAGATAATGAGCAAAACTAACAACAAGCAAAACAGAACCAAATATATGAATACAATGAATAGGCCTTCAGTGGTCAGGGGGAAAGGGGTTGGGAGGAGGGGGGAGGCAGAGGCAAGAAAGGGGAGCAGCTTACACAAGAACCTAGTATAAAGGAAACATGGACATGGACAACAGATGGGATTGACTGGGGGGAATGGGTGGGTGGGGAAGGGGACAGAGGGGAGCAAAAAGGGGATGGATGTAATACAACAACAATAAAATTTAAAAAAAGAAATAAACATTTTTAGCTCAAAATAAGAGATAAAAAAAAAAAAAGATGCTCACAGAAACAGAAGAGGAACAGCAAGAAATTGAAAACTTATTTGAAAAAATAATGAAGAAAAAAAAATTACCTACAACTGGGTTTCTCAAAAGAAAACTTTGCAGGCAAGTAGGGCCTGACAAGAAGTATTCAAAGTGGTGAAAAGCAAGGACCTACAACCACTATTACTCTATCCAGCAATGTTATTATTCAAATGGAAGGGCAGGGAAAGTGCTTCCCAGACAATGTAAAGCTAAAGGAGTTCATCATCACCAAGCAGGATTATATGAAATGTTAAAGAGACTTACTTAAAAAAAAAATCTATCAAAATTATGAACATTAAAATGACAACAAACTCATGACTATCAGAGAGGGAACAAAATCCAAGATATGGGAAACATTTGGAGGGGATTCAGCTGAGAGGGGGAAGGGGAAAAAGTGGAAAAGGGGCAGGGATTAAGAAGCATATTTGGTGGGTGCAGAATAGAGAGGGAGATGTTAAGAATAGTACAGGAAAAGGTAAAGCCGAAGAACTCACATGCATGACCCATGGACATGAACTGAGTGGGTGGCATTGCTGGAGGGAGAGGAGTGCTGGGCAGAGGGAAGCAAATGGAAAAGAAATTGGGACAAATGTAATCAATGTATGCATGGGACAACATAATAATAGTATTATCAATAAAAATAGTATTTTTAATGAAAAAAGAAATTAACATCATCACATTATTATTAACTAAATGGTAGACTTTAAAAGTGATACTAGTTTTTCCACTAATGTCATTATACTTATTCACTATATACTTATTCACTATGCAAACCAAGATCTCACATGGCATTTCTTTGTCATATCTCTTTAGCCTCTCTAATCTTTGACAGTTTTTTCTTCTTTCACTTTCATTACTTCAAAATTTGAAGATTACCGGTTGATTTGTTTGTAGAATATTTGTCAAGTAGGTTTTTTAAATTATTACATTGAGGTCATGTGTATATTATTAACATAAATATCATCACATAGAGATATGTGATTTTGATGTCCTATTACCATCATATTGGGAAATATAACATAGATGAATCTTATTACTGGTGATGTTAACTATGATTATTTGGTTAAAGCAGTATCATCTGGGTTTCTCCACTATAAAGTGACTATTTTTCCCCTTTTAATTAATAAATCTCTTGGAAGGGTAATACTTGGAGACTATGCAAATATCTTGTTCTTCCTCTAGCATTCATCCACTCTTTTTAGCATTTATTTGTACATATTGCTAACAATGATTTCTGTGGTGTTTACCTACTGGTATTTTCAATTTTCTATATTCTTTTCAACTGTCAACTTTCAGAACAAAGTGGTCAACTGCAGTCCTCTGTGCAGGAACAAATGGAAAAGGCCTTGAGTTCCCTACATATTGAGGTAAGGGGTGAAGTCCAAATGAAAGTCTAGAGTGATCAATAAAAGTACAATAGGAGGCTTATGGGCATCCACAGTCTGAGCAGGGACAGATATCAGGTGTCAGTAGCTGTGGAGCCTACTTGAATTGTATAGATCAAGCACATCATGCTCCTTTTTCCCTCCTTTTATGGTGGATCCAGTTTTTGAGCTGAGCTAGCCAGAAGGCTTGCTGTAAAGGTAATTAAAAATAGGGGGAGAGGGAGAGGAGGGGAGATAATAGGAATTTGGCATATTTCTTGTCAGAAGCTGTTTCTCACATCTCCTTTGAAAAGAAAACAGTATTTTATTAATTTCTTAATGAATATTTGGTATTTTTTTTTTAATTTTATTTATTTTTAGAAAGAGGGGAAGAGAGAGAGGCAGAGAGGGAGAGAGACATCAATGTATGGTTGTTTTTCACCTGCCTCCAGTCACAGACCTGACTGGAGACCTGGTCTACAACCTGGTGATGTGCCCTAGCTGGGGAATCGAACCTGCGACCTTTGGTTTTGCAGGCCGGCACCTTACCCACTGTGCTACCAGCCAGGGCTAATATTTGGTATTTTTATGGTAACATAAATCTTTTAAAAAAATGATGTATCAGGTAACGAATCTTGGCCAGTACTTTTGAAATATTTATTGCAGATCTATTAACAATAGAATGTATACAATTGTGAATGATGACAACAATAACCTACAAATTAGTTGGAACCTCAGTAGTTAGTTTAGAATGACTTTATGACAACATCTGATAATTTTCATTCTGGAGTTTCTGCTATACTTTAATGTAAATTTTATAATAATTCAGTTTAGAATTCATGATAAAATGATTTTGAGAAAGAAATTGTAGTTAATTATCAGAATATTTCCCATATTTTCATGCTAACATTTAATAAATATACACTTGAGATCACCTTCCAATAGATTTTGTATTTTGAATATTTTCATATATACATGTATAATTTCAATATTTTAAGTTATTCAAAATTAAATTAAAGAATTTTAAAAAACATAAAGATTCAAACTTACAGATATAAATCAATTAAAAAACAAAGGTAAGTCACTTATCAATCCATTAAATTTAATGAAAAATATTAAGTCATCCTTTATTTTAAATGATTCCATTTAATGATATTGACACTGATGATTTGATAATATCAAGAAGTTGAAATAAAGCTTGACCTTCCCACAAATCAAAATGTAAATTTATGCAATTTATTACATTCTTTTCATAGCCTACTAAAATAAACACAAGTTTAGAGTTGAGGTATTCTATAACTAAAGACCCTTATAATATCATGGTATATGGCTCTATTTTTTCTTTATTGTTATTAACTTCTTAAAAATGACAATTTCATTTTTTAGTGTGGAAATAACTTCATCAAATCCTTGAAAATGTACACTCATGGATAAGGTACAATTGGTATGAAGAAGGCATAAAATTGTTCCTCTTGTACTCCCTCAGCAGAACTCATTTATGGAACTCCTTGTTTGGAATTCTTTCCTTTTTGATTATGAAAACAGAGATGTAGTCTTTAGAAGCAAAGCATAATGAGAAAGGTGGGTAATAGGTTTGGGATTTTATTAATGACCAGAAGCCAAACAAGAATTGAAGTTTTTATAAGGTTTGTTAAGTGAATGAAGACAATTCCAACCAGGTTGAGAAACAACACCTCCTACTCTGCCACCTGGAATATTTGTATACCAGTGGTAGGTATGGCCTCTGAGGATATTTTCCCCAGGAAAATATACCAGGCAAGGTGCAGGGTAGGTTATCACCGGCATACTATGACCACGTTCACCTAGGCGGCTCTCAATCATTTGCACCAATAAGGGTAAACAAATGGAAATTTGAATAGGTGGACTATCCATTGAAAATAGATACATGGAAAGGAAGTAGCTTGATTTCTTAGGGAAGAGTTACCATGCTTTAGGGACCTCATATGAGACTTGATTCTGAAAACAGTTTTTTATGTAATGGCCAATCTACAATGTGAATAATCCACACTGAGCTAATTGATGGCCTTGCAAAAATGTTACTTGATTCTCTTTCCAGAAATTCATGGAGATTCTTGGGTGAATGTAAACAATGGCAATAGAGCTTTTAGAAGAAAATTTTAAACATCATACTACATAAACCGATTCTGTCCACAAATTAGTCTTAGAGTTGGAATTTTTCATTATTGCAACAGGTAATATATAAATTCTATCATATAAAATTGGTAACATTTTTATTTATAAGCAAAACTTAGTTGCATAGTTTAAAAAGTTTTGTTTTAGTCTAAAAACCAATGTTTTTACCCTAAAATATATTTGAATATAGTAAACCACAGTCTGTCCATTTATCTGATAAAATGTCAATATAGCTAACCTTTTTGTTTTTAGGAATTTAAGGGAAATCCATGAGACTAATGACAAACAGATTTAATAGCAATAGTAACACTGAGAGTTAAGTAATAGGTTAAACCTTATTACATTATATTAATTTAATTCACATTATTTCAATAAAGTTCCTGCTGGTCTTAAATCAGGCATTTGATCATATTATTTCTTCAGCCTGCGATTTCATGAGTTTTTACGCTTCTTGTCTTTCAAATAGCTTTCCAAATATTTACTAAAATTGTGTTTCATTAATATGAACTGTATTTTATAGACCACATTTTGTATTTCATCCCATAAATTCTGAAAAAGATGTGCCTTTGAAAGAAAATCTTATTTTAGAATTGAAATGCCTTTTCCTTTTTTTTTTTTTTTTTTTAGATTTCATTTATTATTTCCAGAGAGAGGGGCAGAGAGGGAGAGAAACATCAGTGTATGGTTGCCTTATCATCTGCCTCCACCTACGGATCTGGCTGGAGACCTGGCTTGCAACTTGGCTATGTGCCCTGGCTGGGGAATGGAACCAGTGACTTTTGGGTTTGCAGTGAAATGCCTTTTCAAAGCACTATACATTATTGAGAAAGTCTTAGACTTAGGTCACTTCTCTAAACCTTATGTTTTTCATTTGGGAATTTATATTTGAGATAATTTTGACCTAGTATGCCAATTTCAGATTTACTTGTAACTTATATTCTTATAACTAAAATCTGAACATTTAAGAAAATTCCATTTAATTTTAGAGAAGCAAGACATTCTAAGAACTTAATGTTGTGCAGCATCTATGGGACAAGGGGTGTGTTTTCATAGTACTCACTCCTAGGCACCCTTGTTAGTCTTAGTCAACATGATAAGTGGCCAAAGATGCTGGAGAGAGAGTCAGGGAGTTCAATCTACTAGCAAGCAGTCCTGAAGAAACACTGGTCTAGGTAATCCCAGACTTCATCACATTTCAGTACAACAATTATGAATGTTGTCAATAAAATCATACTGTCAAACAAATCATAGAGCTTATTTCTTAGAGTTCCCTCAGATAGGGTTAATTAAAACCAAATAGAATTTGTCACAGAACCATAGGTCACTCTCTCTTTAAGAAAAAATGCTAGATTACAAATATAAAATTAGAAGATTAAAATTAGAGCCTTGGAAGGGCTGTGCAATGAGGGATAGTGAAATTTAAGGTTCATTTGCTTTGTGGTAAATTTGTGTCTCCTATATACCCTTGGAAAATGTAAGCATTTTGTCACTTTTTTCCCACCTCAGAAATGGTCTTCCTCGAATCCTGGAGGGTCAGGTACCAAACGAAAATATGTTTAGTTCTCTTATGCCAACTACAAATACAATATGAAGACAAGTTTTAAAGTCATTGCTATGTGCTTAAAAGGCTTTCTCTTCCAGGCCTCACATTGAACCTCCAAAGAACATTGCTACCTGAACAGCGGGTATCACTGCTCCCTGAAACCACAGTGGTATAGGTCCTTTCTTGACTTGATCAGCCCCTTATTTGCCCTTCTTACATCTTGTTATGAATGGTGATAATTAATGAAGATTTCTTCTTATTCTACTTCTGGGGTGTGATGAAAATAATGTAAGGTAGACCTCTGATGAGGTTGCTTTGCTTTCTTGTGAAACCAGAGAAGTATCCAAAGAGTGAATTTGGAATAAGTTTTGTGATTTCTTGGAGAAAATAGCACAGCTTGAGTATTGAGAGGCCTGCCAATGAACTGATTGTAGAATACTCCTTAAAGAGGCCAGGGCAATGCTGAGGAGAAGGGTAGCAGGGGGACAAGTGGAGCTTGAATATGGTCAGCAATGTTGTCTGGTCCTGAAGATGCTACAACTGTCCTTACTTCTCTGTCCTCTACTTTTTGCACTGGGGTCAAATCACCTCCATGCTTGGAGCAGCTCCTGCTGATGAGGGGCAGGCACAGGAAGGGAGAGTGGAAGCCATGGAATGGGGAGGAGGTGAAAAAAGAGGAATAAAGGAATAAGAAGAGGACTCAGAGAAACAAACCTCAGCACAGCTCGGTGTCATCATTCACATATAGAAAATAAAATATTTTGGAACAATTGACCCTAAAAGACATCTCTCAAGAAGTGAATTACACTAAATACCAAGTATGATTATAATTGTGTTGTGTGATCATCACATACTTGACAAATCTTGAAGTGAAACTTTAAGCCTCCTTGAAATAAGACTACATGACTATTTCAATGATCAGGCAAGTGCTGCTGCTGTGTCATGCATGAGTTTTCTGAAAGACCTTTAAAACATTTTCCCCTAGCCAGTTTTTAAAAGAGCAACATAAAACTCACCAATTTTACTACTCTCTGTGCCTTTATAAGTTTTGATAAAGTTTGGCAATTAGTCCAGATCATGATACTTATAGGTTTTAGCTGTCAAAACTAGTCTTTATTTTTCTTTTACCAATAATGAAGGGGATTTAAACATAACAATAACAAAAAAGCAACTATCTGAAAGGATAGTTAGTTCTTAAATTTCCTAAAACATTTTACTAGCTTAATGGTACCATTAGCCCTTTCTAGAGTTAAAAGAAAAATGAAACCTTCAGGTGTATAAAAAAATATTCTGTTCCAAATAAACAAATGGAACTACATCAAGCTGAAAAGTTTCTGTTCAGCTAAAGAAAACATCAGCAAAATGAAAAGGGAAATATCTGTATGGGAAAATATATTTCCCAATGATACTTCCCACAAGTGTTTGATCTCCAGAATATATAAAGAATTTATACAATTGGACACCAGGAAGACAGACAACCCAATTAAAAACTGGGCAAAGGAAATGAACAGACACTTCTCCAAGGACGACATACAAAGAGCCCATAGGTATATGAAAGAATGCTCATAGGTATATGAAAGAAAGACTCATCAGAGAGATACAAATTAAAACTGCAATGAGATACCACCTCACACCTGTCAGAATGGCCATTATTAACAAACCTAAAAACAACAAGTTCTGTTGAGGATGTGGAGAAAAGGGAACCCTAGGGCAATTTTAGTGGGAATGCAGACTGGTGCAGCTGCTATGGAAAACTATGGAATTTCCTCAAAAAAGTAAAAATGGAACTGCCCTTTGATCCAGTGATCCCACTGCTAGGATTATACTCAAACAATCCTGAAACACCAATTCACAAGAACCTATACACCCCTATGTTCATAGCAGCACCACTTATAACAGCCAAGTGCTGGAAACAGCCTAAGTGCCCATCAGTGGATGAATGGATCAAAAAACTTTGGTACGTTTACACAATGTAATACTACACAGCAGAAAGAAAGAAGGAACTCTTACCTTTTGTGATAATATGGATGGAACTGGAGAGTATCATGCTTAGTGAAATAAGCAGGTGGCAAAAGACAAATATGATATAACATCACTTAATACAGGAAACCAGTGAACAAAACAAACAAGCAGAATGGAACCAGAGACATGGCAAAAAGGAGCAGCATGATGGTTACCGGAGGGTGGGGGGTGGGGGAAACTAAGGAAAGGGTTTAATTGAGGAGTTAACGTGAAGGACTCATGGACAAGGACAATGAGGTGGGGATTGACTATGGGAGGGGGTTGGGTGGATGGGGCAGGAGAGAGCAATGGGGAAAAAATTGAAACAACTGTAATACAACAACAATAAATTAATAATAAAAAAGAAAAAAAATATTCTGTTCCAGGAAATTACCCAAGGTTTAGATCACTTGTTTCAGTTTAATTAATGGTGAACATTGTTTAATTGTTAATTTCTGTCTAGCACAGTGAGAGTGTAATGTTACTTATCTAGTAGCTTCTCCACACCTGTTTTTCAATAAGTGAAAACTTTCCAGACCAAAGTTATTTATGTCATCACAGCATCACAGAAGCTTCTTGAGTAGCTAAGAAGAATAAACAGACACTAATTGCAGGTATATTACAATACAGGGAAAGGATCTTTTTTTTTTTTTTTTTTTTTTTACTTTTCTTCCTATTTCTAGAATATAAATATATTTTCTTCATGTGTCATACTTTTAATCATTAAAAAAAATATGAAATGGTAATTGTGACTAAAGCAAATGTACTTATATGGTAATTCTCAGCTGCACCATAAGGTTTAGGATGTAAATGTACCTAGAAGAAAAGAAGTTAAGTAAATATTGCTTTCAAAATAGATGAACAATTATGCATCAGATGAGGAAAGAAATGGGAAGAGAGATCATGCCAAATAGAGGCTTAGGAGTGGAAGAGAACACTAAACAAACATCAACCGGAAAATGATTGAATATGGCGGGGGGGCGGGGACCTGAGCATGGTGCCCCATGGCACCAGGGTACATTTTGAACACAGCTCTCTCTACTATATTATGTGATGGAATGATTAAAAATAGTAAATGATTTAGAAACAGCCTGTTTTTCATCTCATAAAGCTTAGCTAGCCCATCCATGATGAGATTCAATAAATACCGAAAAACAGCTTATGTGCCAAGCAGCATGTTAAATGTTTTACATAAATGAACCCACAAAGAACACCCTTAGGAAGACTAAATAACCAAATAACAAAGCCAATAAACCTAGTTAAGTAGCAGGCCAGCCTTTAAGTCCAAATCCTTATGTCTCCAAAGCTCATCTAATAACTATACTCTAGTGATCTACAATGGTGTATGTGTTATTGAAAATACAGGAAAATCTCAAAAATGTGTCCAATAAAAGCATTAGCTAAATGGAAAGGGCTATGAATACTTGTTTGCTTGTGCAGACCTAACCCTGGAAACATACCAAGAAACTGCTTATTGTGGTTGCCTTTGATGAAGGGAAGTGAAGGTGGGATGAGTGAGAAAGAGACTTTTCAGTGTTTATCCTTTTACTATGTAGATTTTAAAATCATGTGCATGTTATTAAATTTTTAGTCATGTAAAATTGAGATACATGGTAATAATAATAATAAATAATAATAATATTTACAAGACTAAATCAATATGAAAAAAGTAAAGGCAAATAAATGGAAAACATGTAAAGAAACCAATTCCTAAGGAAAAAATCATCTATGTGTGTTAATTATATTAATTAGATAATATTATGGGTGGTGTATTAACTTGTATTTTTGCAAGAGTAATTCTCAATTGAAGAATAGTACCTCAAGGCAAGCATTCACTTTTTGAAAATTTTATTATATACTTGTGCAACAGTGATCATGCTAAATAAAGTTCATAAGCCTTCATAGTTAACAGCAAAGAAAAATTAACCAAGTTTTAAGAGAACATTAAGGCATAAAGTTTTGTCAATATTATGTCATACTTATTCAATAAATTCACAATGTGTGGTTATTATAATTTAACTAGAAATAAGTTTTATAGAATTTACATTTCTAAAACAGTAAGGACTGAAGAATATATATTAGTGGCCTAGTTCTTGGCAGGAAGGCTACATCTCACTATAGATACCAATTTTCCTTTGGACAGTTATTTAGATGTGGATATTAATAAATATTGGAAAATAAAAATATATTTTGCCATTTTTACCTGCTTACACTCCATGGAAAAAAATCAGATGTAATTAAAAATGTCTGTTACCTGTAAAAATGAGTCTTCTATACATTTTAACCGTGCTTTTTAAAATCATATGCCAATACTTAAGTTTTAATGATTTTGGAACCAATTATCATTATTAGTTTTATAAAATACAGTAACATTAACACTTCCCAATTGAACTAAAATCCTACTTTACCTACAATTAATTCCTTTTAGTTTCTGCTAGCTCTCATATAGAAAATAATCTATTAATGTATTTTTTCTGAGAATAGCACTCATCATTTATACTCACTTATCACTTGAATGAAAAATGATTTTAAAAATACAGTGATGGTTAAAAAAAGCCAAAATAAGTCATAAATAGCACAATTTCAATAAAGACTAAAGTGCACAATAAACATTAAAACAGCAGTGGTATCTCCAGCCAGAATAAAACACTAGTGGGGACATCAATGTCAAGAGAAAGTGGGTGGTTAGTAGTGAGACCATCAATGTCAAGAGAATTATTCTGTCACCATTGCTAAGCACTTCTTACATAAGCAGGATACAAGAGACTTCATCACAAAGTTATCTTCTAAATATACATCTTATTGTTGACTCTTCATTGATAAAATATGGATGATCAGACAGGTCTTGTTTATATCCATACAACATCCTCAGAGGTTAAACAATTACAAAGAATGGAGGAATACTGAATTTAGTTTTTTAGTGTCTATGCTCTGGAGTTTGGATGCTTAATTTCAAAGCACAGCTCTGCCCCCTCCCCATCTGAGTGATCTTCAGAAAGTTGTTTTAGCTCATTTTTTTTCATGTGAAAGATAGCAATGCTAAAAAAAAGACTATCATGAAGGTAAAATGAGACTAAGCATGTATGCTTTTAACATAGGCTCTGCTACAGTGTAAGTGATCAGCACAAATTAACCAAAGTTATTATTAATAATGTCCATAACATTTCAATGATATCAGTAGAAGGTTTTCAATGGAGGAAATGCATGCTCTAACTTAAGTTTTAAAATGATCACTTAAGCTTCAGGGTTGAGAACAGACTGGAACGGACAAGAGCAGAATGAGAAAAATTACATAAGGGGCCAATGCAGTAACAGCCAAGTTGAGAGTGGAGGAATGGTGAGAAGTGGGAAGGGAAGATTATAGAGTTATTACAAAAGGGTTGCCTTATTGACTGAACATGGGGTTTGAAAGAAAGAGAAGGGTCAAGATAATTAAAACTTGTTGATTTTATGTGTGTGGGGGGTTGTTTTGTTTGTTGGGGGTTCTATTGGCTTTTGTCTGAGTGGCTAGAAGGATGATGTTTGAAGTGGCAAGACACCCAGGTGAGGATGATCACGCAGGTGCAGGTTTGGGATGAGGAGATGAGAATGACCAGGAATTAAGTTTTGTGCATGTTCAGGTAGAGATGGCCAGCAGACATCATGTGGAAGCACTTTGATAAACAAGAGAAGTCTAGGCTGAAGATTTACAAGTGGAGTCACCATTGATTATATTGTATGAATGAGACTCAAATGTAAGATGGCAAGTTAAAAGCAGGAAAGCCCAAGTGGACATTTAGCCACAGGTAAACTAATTTTTCTTTCAACAGAGATATTTTTAAAACCCTTAAATTGTCTGAATAATTGCTGAGGTTTACACATGGCAAACTTTGGCACTGTCTAGGTGTTATTAAATATGTCTGGAAATCTCAGTCTTTAAAGTTTACTGTGAAAAAAATTCATGATTCTAAGAAACAGCTATCATGAAATGTACATATCTGAGTAAGAACACAGGAAGTGGCTGATATCCAGGAAGGCAAGAAGTTTCGTCAACAGATCTCAACTGTTGATCTAAGAAACGCTAATCGTTGTTTGGTTGCAAGCTTCAGGAATTAAAATAATTCATCACATTCCAAATTGGAAGCTGGCAATAGTCTCTAATAACTTCATATTTACTCTTTCAGCCAGCCATTCACTGGAAATAAAGATGAAGAATCAAAGTTGGAGTCTAGAGGAGTCTAACACAAGAGATATGCTTGTTGAGACATTGACAGGTGTTCTACTAAAGGCTCTTACAGTGCTGAAGAAGGACAGGGATCGAGTCAATCATTGGATTCAAGTCATATCAGGAAGGAAGACTCCTGAGAGGAGGTGACTTTTAGGAAGGATGTAAGGGAATCCAGAAACTTGTGAGACTAAAAATGTAGAATAGATGAAACATGCTAGAAGTGGGAGTGCACAAAGAAGCATGCTTTATTTTGCCCTGTCTTCACATCACTAAAAATTAAGTGATTAAATTTTAAAGTTGACAAAAATAAATGTAACCAATTCACAGAACCTACTTTATTTTCAAAGGGTCCTACTTGGGCATCTATTCATTCAATATAGATGAATGAAGTACAGAAGGGAAGAATTTCAGAGTTCAGGAAAGCTTCTTGTGATGCCCATGATACTTCCTGGCCTTCAGGTGCCCCCAAATACTATAAATGACTGTGACTAATTTGAATTCAATTGGTGAATTAAAACAAAAACATTGTGAGAAGTTTAGTATTATTTACATACTAACAACATTTGAGTGCATCAGATTCTAAAGACCTTCTCCAAAAAACTAGAGTCGGAGAAGTTGCAAGAAAGAATAACAATGGAGAATGGGTTGATTTGGGACTATCAAAGATACTGTTGCTATATCTTTGATAATGTAAAAGATACATCAAATTATTTTATAAAGTCATACTAATTATATAAATTTGACAAATATAAAAGCTATGACTATATCATAAGAATATTTGGATATAAGCTTTGCATTTATTTTTACAAAAGCCTTTATTTGAAATAAGAGTTTTATAATCTTGGTATGTTCTTCAAATTGCAGTGAGCTTACTAAGTGCCTCCTAGGAACCACTGTGAGTGAACATGACCTGGTGTCTTCCTTTAGGATTTAACAGTTTATGAGGCAAGCTCCAAAACATTCAAAAGTAAAATAAATAACCTATTTTGTCCTGAGAAAGTACATTATAATACTTAAACCTATTTCATTGAAAACTGTATCAATTATCAGTTGAGTGAGTTAATGAAGAGATATATTTAAAAAATAAATAGTAAAAAATCATGTAATAGTGACTTCTGGCCAAGATAGAGGCATAGGTAGACATCTCCCTCACAACTAGAAGAAATGTACATCTACCTCAAAACTAATAAAAACAATGCAGAAATTTTAGAAAATTTAACTATATGGAAGTGTAACAAATGAAGAAGCCAGACAGAGCTGGGGAGGAGAAAGGCAGTGGCAGCACCAGAGCTGCAGCCACAGCAAAAAGCGCAGTCACACATTTACACCTGGGAAGTGATCCTGGGGCCAGACCATGTAGTCCACGGTTCCAGCACCAGGAAAAATAGAGCCACGTTGCTTCTGACTATAAAAAGCCAGTGGGGGTTGGGATGGAGGAAGAAACTGCTGGTTTCAACAGGTTTCAATTGTTCTTTCTCAGACCCCTCACCCACATACAGCTCCACAACATGGTGACACAGGTCACCCTGCACTGAGGAATTCCCAAAGCTCTGCCCCTTACAATGTAACAAATGCAACAGAATGACCTAAGATACAGAGGCAAACACAGAAAGCTATCAAGCTGAGGAGACAGAAATATCGCCCAAAAGAGGGAGCAAATCAAGGTGCCAGTGGGAGAACTGAGTGACAAAGAGATAGCCAACTAAAAGCCAAGGAGATAGCCAACTTAATAAATGCAGAGTTCAAAATGCTGGTGATTAAGATGCTCACAGACTTGACGGGTATATTTAAATATAACAAATGCAGAAAGGAAGAAGTGAAGGCTAGGCTAGGCTATGTGAAACAAAGAAAAATCCACACAAAACCAGTTGTGAAGGGACAGAAACCTAAATTTAAATCATTGATTTAGAACATAAGGAAGAAATAAGAAAAAGAAAATAAGAATTTAAAAAATGAGGAGAGGCATAGGAACCTCTGAGACAACTTTAAATGAGCCTATATCTGAGGCATAGGGGTGCCAGAAAGAGAAGAGGAAGGGCAAAAAATTGAAAATTTGCATAAAAAATAATGAAGGGAAACTTCCCAAATTTGGTGAAGGAAATAGACATACAAATCCAGGAAGCCCAAAGAGTCCCAAACAAGCTAGACCCAAGAAGGACCACACCAAGATACATAATAATTAAAATGCCAGAGGTTAAAGATAAAGAGAGAATCTTAAAAGCAACAAGAGAAAAGAAGAAAGTTACCTACAAAGAGGTTCTTATAAGGCTATCAGCTGATTGTTTAGTCATGAAGGCCTGGCAAGAAGTATTTAAAGTGATGAAAAGCAAGGACCTACAACCAAGGTTACTCTATCCAGCAAAGCTATCATTCAGAATGAAAGGACAGATAAGGTGCTTTCCAGACAGTGTAAAGCTAAAGAAGTTCATCACCAAACTATTATTATATGAAATGTTAAAGGGTGTTGCTTAAGAAAAAGAGGATGAAAATTATGAACATTAAAAAGACAACAAACTCACAACTATCAACAAAAGAATCTAAAAAATAAAAACAACTAAGCAGACAACCAGAGCAGAACAGAATCAAAGATATAGGGAGCATTTGTAAGGGTGTCAGCTGGGAGGAGAAAGAGGAAGAAGGAGAGAAAGGCACAGGGATTAAGAAGCATAGTTGATGGGTATAGAATAGACAGGGAGATGTTAAGAATAGCACAAGAAAAAGTCAAGCCAAAGAACTCACATGCATGGCCCATGGACATGAACTAGGTGGTTGGGATTGATGGAGGGAGGGGGATCCTGAGCAAAAAGGAAGGGGGGTGTTGGGCAAAAAGGAGCAAAGGGAAAAGAAATTGGACAAATGTAACAGCATAATCAATAAAAAAATATGTAATAGTTTTAAATATTGAAAATCATTCCACATTTGTAAGACCTCTCTCAATTAAAAAATAGGACTTGATTAGTCATTGTATTTGAGTAGAAGATTTTAAAAAGTTGTGAAGTTGACTTTTTAAAAGCATTTTATTTATTTATTTATTTATTTAGAGGGTAAGGATGGAGAAAGAGGGAGAAAAACATCCATGTGTGATTGCTTCTTGTGTGCCCCTCAGGCAAGTGCCCTGACTAGGAATCAAACCAGTGACCCTTTGGTCTACTGAGCCATACCAGCCAGGACTGTGAAATAGATTTTTAAAATACAGGTCTCCCCTCTCCAACGGCTCCCACCTCCATCATTTTATTAGCCTTTAGGATTTAAATTGTTTCTTGATTAATGAGATTATAGTTAAAAATAATTTGTTTAATAATATTGTGTAATATTATCTTAAAGCACCCAGTGAAAGAATCAACTGTATTCTAGAAGCACTGGTCAATAGAAGTGATTAGGTCCAAACCAAAATTGTCAGAACCAGAGATAAGAGGATCATAGTGGACATTGACGTGTGTGCTGACAAAACCATTAAGGAGCATAAATACCAGAAATTTGAATGTATGATGTTCATTTAATTCATTAAAATGGTGAAAACTGACTATTCCTTTTTATAGTTAATTGTGTTAGAAGTTTTGTTATAATGAAATGCATTTTAGTATTGCAAAGATGTAATAGATAAATAAATAATATCACTAACTGAAATGCCCTTTGTTGATAGAGTACTCTTTTTGCTGAGTGGGAAACTGAGATTTATAAGAAAATAAATAAGGCAATAAATGTTCAGCAATACCAATTGCTCTTGATAGAATACCAAGTAGACTGTATTTGATGACTGAACCTACAGGGCAAATATGCAGTGTCCAAGTTATAGTGGTAAGTAGCACAGTTAGTTGTATTTCTAAAATAATTCAGAAGTCTTCCTGGTACACCCCCACACCACCCTCTCCATCACAATTTCCTACTATTTCCCCACTTTTGTGTCCCTTTTACTTTAGCCAGCAGGACAGTCATTCCCCAGAAACACCACACACCAAGCCTGTCTCCACATCTTTGTCCCTGCCCTTCCCACTGATAGGAACACTGATGGGATCAGTCTCCTTTCTTACTTTTCATTTCTCTCTAATTCTACTTCTCCATGAACCTTTCTTCATCACTTAACCAGGTGGTCTCTTTCTCCTTAGAATCTTCATAGTCCCTTGGAAATGTCTCATAGTGATCAGCACGCTCTACTTTGTGTATTGGTTATTTATACTATAATTGTTTCCTTTGACTTGAAGGTAGTAAGCTTGTGGTTTGCAGAACCTAAAACCTTGGTCAAAAATGGAAAGTTCATACATATTTGTTGAATTTGAGTTAAATCTAGCAGTACTTGAGATATCCTTTAGTGTTGGGTGATTAACACTAAGGTCAATTACGGTTGATTCTTAAGTCCCTTTCCCCATTTTTTTACCTTTTGATAGTACCTAGCCACTAAGACAAAACATCTATAATTTTTTCCTTAAAGAAATCCTTACCACCAAACATAACAAAATAAAGCATTATCAGAAATTTCTGGTGCATTACAAATTATTCATAAAATTGCATAACTAAGCACTTTATTTTACTTTATTAAAAAAATATTTTACTGATTTTGCTATTACAGTTGACTTGAATTTTCCCCCCTTTGCCTCTCCTTCTACCTAGCACCCTTCACTCCCTCAGGCAATCCCTCCACCATTGTTCAAGACCATGAGTCATGCATATAAATTCTTTGGCTATTCCATGTCCTACATTGTAATTTATATCCTCATGGCTAACCTGTAACTACCTATTTGTACTTCTTAATCCTCTCAATTCTTCACCCATTTTTCCACATGATCCTCACATCTGGCAACAATAAAAACACTCTCTGTATCCATAATTCTGTCTTATTCTTCATGTTTGCTTAGTTTGTTTTTTAGGTTCAATTGTTGATAGATTTGTGTTTATTTCCATTTTATTAATATTTTTGATCTTTTTCTTAAATAAGTCCCTTTAATATTCTATACAATAATTGTCTGGTGATAATGAACTGCTTTTTTTTTTTTTTTTGTCTAGGAAGCTCTTTATCTGCCCTTCAATCCTAAGTGATATCTTTGCTGGGTAGAGCAATCTTGGCTGTACTGTAGGTCCCGGATTTTCATGACTTTGAATATTTCTTACCAATCTGTTCTAGCCTGCAAAGTTTCTTTTGAGAGTTCAGCTGACAATCTTATGGGAACTCCCCTGTAGGTAACTAACTTCTTTTCTCATGTTGCTTTTAAGAGTCTCTCTTTATCTTTAAATTTTGGCATTTTAATTATGATGTGTCGTGAAGTGGGCCTCTTTGCACCCATTTTGTTTGAGACTCTCTATACTTCCTAGATCTGCATGTCTATTTCTTTCACCAAATTAGGAAAGTTTTCTTTCATTATTTTTTTCAAATAGATTCCCAAATTCTTGTTCTTTCTCTTGTCCTTTTGGCACCCCTATAATACAAAGAAAGGACCTCTTGAAGTTGTTCCCAAGGCTGCTTATATTATCCCCATTTTGGGGAGGGAGGGCTTCTTTTTTCTTCTTTTTGTTCTGATTGGTTGTTTTTTGCTTCCTTATGTTCCATACCATTGATTTGATTCTTGGTTTTATCCACTCTACTGTTGTTTCCCTGTAAATTGTTCTTTATTTCAATTAATGCATCCTTCACTTCTGACTGGACCTTTTTATGCTGTTGAGGCCCTCACTAAATTCCTTGAGCATCCTTATATTAGTATTTTGAAATCTGCATCTGGTAGATTGTTTATATCCAATTCATTTAGCTCTTTTTCTGGAGTTTTTATCTTTTTTTTTTTTTTTTTTCCCATTTGGGGCATGTTTCTTTGTCTCCTCATTTTGGCAGCCTCCCTGTGTTTGTTTCTATTTATTAGGTAGAGCTACTTTGACTCTATGTCTTGGCAGTGTGGCCTAATTTACTACATGTTCTATAGGGTCCAGTGACATAGCCTTCCCTATCACCCAAGCTGGGTAATCCAGGTACATGTGCCCTTCTTGTGAGTACACCCTCCTTTTGTTGAACCTTGATTGCTATTGGCAGGTCAATGGAAGGAATTTATCCAGGCCAGACAGTGGCAAGGCCTGGCTATGATCACTGACCACCAACCTCTGCCGTTTCTGAGAGATCATCTGTGCAGGGGCAGGGTAGTGGTGTTCCGACATGGTCTATAGCTGTCCACTGGTACCCTGACCCTGGGGTTTTCCCGGTGGTGCAGGCCAAGTTCAGCCTCCACCTATATTTTGCCCAGGGCACACTGCCCAAGCTATAAAGCAATCTGCAGATGGCTGCTACTTGTGCTGGGTTTGGAGCATCTCAGGTAAACGCATGCTATGAATCTAGTCTGGCTGCTGCTAGTGCTGGGCCTGAGGCTCAATGAAGCCAGATATTAATTGTTTGAGAAGATTTAGGAAGTTGTGAAGCAGGAGCCAAGATCAGCCATTCATATGAAAAAGCAGCTGGGGTGGGCTCTTAAGTTGGGTCGGGTGGAATCTCTGGGGATCTCCAAGGCAAGTCAAATAGTGTTACTCAGGTTGATGGAGTCTCAGCTATGGCACGAACTTGCTGGCTCTGTGGGAGGGGGTTTAGAAAAGGGACAATGGCCTCAGCTCACCTTAATGCCAAATGCTTCTTTTTCTCCCTGTATACCACTGGTGCCTTTCAAGCTACTACACCAGTGTTAGAGCTCAGGAGTAAGTCTGAGAAGGTAAGTCTGTGTGTGAGTTCTTTAAGAGGAACTGCTTGAGGCTTCTGCAGTTTCTTCTACCAACTCAATCCCTGCTGGTTTTTGCAGCCAGAATTTGTGGGGACTTACTTTCTTGGCACTGGGACCCTGGGCAGGAGGGTCTGGTGTGGGGCTGGGACTCCTCACTCCTGAGATACTCCTCCTTAATTTTTATCCACCACCCCTTAATTTTAAGTCCCTTGTTGTCAGACTTCCTTCCATTCAACTCAATTTCTGATGATTCTGAGTGATGGTTGTTCTAAATTTTAGTTGTAATTTTAATGTGGTTGTGCAGAGGTGAACCATGTCTGCCTACACTGCATCTTGACCAGAAGTACATAACTAAGCATTTTCATACATGAGCATAATAGCACATCCTTCACTGTTCATTGAACAATTGCTTCTAATACTTTTACTTTTATGAAAACAGTGGTTTCATGTTAGAATAAGTAGATACATGTAATTATTTTCATTTGTAAGTATGGTAGATATAAGTCAACAATAGTTTACTTGTACCTTCATTTTCTAACACTGTAATTTATAAAAATGATCCTAAACGCTAAAAAAAACCCATATTCAATGTCTATCAAAGTGACTTTTCTGAACATTCATAATTTTGGAAGCTCATTTCTCTCTTAATACAGCACTCTCTTGGTATGCCCTCAGCCTCTTGTGTTGGTTGCTTAGAGATGTCTTTCTTCTTCTCTCTTCAGCTTTTCAACCAGCTCTTAATGCCTAGCAAATTGTTCATCACTCTTAACTCCCCCTTAGAAAACTGACTCAAATTTACATATTTCCATCCTAGGTTTCTCACCTAAGCACTGTATCTGGTATACAGTTGGCACAAAACAGATATCTCTTGAAAAGAATGTTAATAACATAAATATTCTAGTTTAATCTGTGAGTTGGCTATAGCACATTTTCATTATAATGACCTTTTATCACTTTAAATTAAATGTGTTTCAAACACAACTCAGTATTTCCCCTTCTCCCTTCAAATCGCACACTCCCAAATCTCTGCCCCTGAGCCCCAATCCAATTTCCCTCTATTCTTATATCACGTGGTCTAAACATGGGAGTCATTCATTTATTTCCTTTATGTATTTCTTTATCTAAAATGTTAGTTATTCCTCCTATTAGGTTCCTAAGGTCTTATTCTGGGCTATGTTTATGGCATAAATTCAATCATAACAGCTATCATTTACTAAATGCTTATTATATGCCAGGCAATGGGTTAAGTTCTGTGTATATTACTTTTCAAAGTAACTCAGCAAGAAGTAAGTGCAACTATTATTTCTATTTTACAGATGAGAAAAACAGAGTATTTCAAATATTTATTGAGTATAAGAATAGGTCATTGTATATGAAACTTTCCATATTCAGGGATTTGTATAAGTTTCCATCACATTGTCAAATACATAGCACCCACAGAAGGTCTGTTCCAAAAGTATTGAGCCAATGTCAATATAATTAAAACAATTTTCATGGCCAATATTTTCAGGACAGACCTCATATAATTTATTTTTCCTGATAACCATTCCCTCTAATAAATATTTGCATATAGTTATCTTAAATATGTTAAAAGTGTAATAAAAAATTAAAAATATTAAGATAGTGTCACTTTACTTTGATTTAATTATCTTTACTAAGAGAAACTGTTTTTGTATGCAGACTTAGCAACAGGTACATTGTTGCACTAAAACAATAAAATGCCACATTTGCACATATATTATTCAGAGGTGAACAGTTTTTCAGTTATTTCAAATAATTATTTTAATAAACAGTATAGTGAATGCAACTATAAAATAATGCAGCTGATAAAAATCACCAAAAGTTCAGTAAAAATGCAAAAATGCATTTTTTTAAGTCTCTCTTTTGGGTACCATCCGTTATCTTCCTCTCTCTGACTACTACTAAAAGAAAATTAACATCTGTGAAACAAATTTCACAATTAAAGATGGTGACAAAATTACATAAATAGACTGATAAAAATGTACTCAAACCAAAAGAGGATCCTTACATCAAAACCGAAGGCTTGGGGGAGAGAGGCTAATTCCGAAGAAGCAATAAATGGCTTGCTCCACCTATTCTGACAACCTGCAGGCTGTAAGCTACAGGAAGGCTTCAAGACATGGGAGATTCAGAAAATGTGGCAGCTGAAATATATTGTAATGAACCCAAAGGATATGACCCTCTCTTTTAAAATAAATTAAAACTACTCTTGTGGAATAAATATGCTACAGTATGCAATTGCTACTATGATTCCTGTCATCTGTGAATACGTGTGATTGTGGGGCCAACTGTAATGTCCCCATTGCACATCTAGGATGTTGTGAACAACGAACGGCACAGAAGGAAGGAATGGTGGACTAGGCACCAACTGGGTGCCTGGCTTTTTACTTATATCATTCTTCATGATCCTCATGACACTTTATTGATGAAGAAAGTGGGATTTGGAGATTTCCTTGTTTAAAATCGTTCTCAGAAAAATTTGTGAAGCTGAATTGATCCTTGTCTCCTGACTAGGATGGAGTGGTTTTTGTTCAATAGTATAGAGCCTGTTTTCAGGTTTGAAACAGAGTACAACAATTTGTACATTAATAAGTGTGTCTTCCACCATTATTAAGGCCCCTGAGCAATTCCTGGGGCCAGGGTGAAGGGAGAGGCTGGCTGTGATATGGATTGGAAAAGCCTAAAGAAACCAAGGGTATTCAGGTCCTCTTCACAGCTTTGAAAGTGTTTGGGACAGGTAGGGAATAGGAGGAAGTGAGAATTACTCCCAGGTCCACTCTAGAGAGTCACCACCAAGCTCTTGGGGCTTTATGTGGGAAGGAGAGAGGGAAGAGAATGAGCAGGAAAAAATGAAGAGAGGAGAGGGGAATGTTGGGGCAAAAGACAAGGGACAGAAAAATGAGAGTGGGACTCCAAGTTGGAAAGAATGATTCAGAGGAGTTAATATCCCAATCTGCTAAGGAAGCAGTAATTAAAATTTCTTCACCTTCTGAAAACAGATGCAAGACTAGAAAAGCCAGCCTCCCTCTCTCTCTCTCTCTCTCTCTCTCTCTCTCTCTCTCTCTCTCTCTTTCATCTGTCTCAAATTGCCTACATGTTACAGAATGTTTTATATTTGATTTCCTGATACTGTCATAGTGAACATTTGGAGTGTTTTTAAATTTATGTATGGTATGGAGTTGTTTACATATATGTTCCATAAAAAGTAAAAATAAAGAGATGTGAAGAAAATTCAGGTGTGAATGTATGAATTGAGAAACAAGAAAGAGGTAATTAAAGTAGACAGGAGAAGCTTATGAAACCATGTTTCTTATCCACTCTCATCAAAAAGGAAATGATAACTCATGAATAAAATATAATGTGCATTTTACATCACCATTATAAAGATTCTTACAAGTATAAGTTTTTAAAAATGTTACTCTGTTACAAAATTTAATGGAAAAAAATTTTGCCCTTAAAAATAAACTCAAATACCACAGACATTTCCCAAAAATTCCAGCTGTCTGCTTGCTCTTCTTTGTCCCCAGAGCTATTTTATTTTTCCTCCATTGGTAGTTAAAAGGTGTACTTTTTGACATTTAATTCCATTTTAAAGAGTTTAACAGAATTAAGACTATTTTTGCCAATGTAATAAGCTGTTTATTTTCACAAAATTGAGGTACACATTGCACAATTAGAGTGTTTTAACTGAAAAACTTACTTTACTAGTTAGAAACTGACATCTCAATGAAAGAACATACTTCCAAATCAAAGAAGAGTGTATTCCAACAATTTAACAAGTGTACCAGTGTATGTATGAATGTGAAATTTTGGAAGGGCCAGACATAAGGGGAAATAATTTCTAATTTGTAATAAATTCCAAGAATATTTCTAGTAAAAATACTTTTATATACTACCACACCCAATGTATTTCATTTTTCATTCTATGGTTTTTTTCCACTAAAGCAATCATAGCCCAAGTACATTTCTTTATAAATGCAGAAAATCCATTCATTCATCCACTCATCAATTATCCATCCATCTACTCATTGTTTCATTCATTCATCTGGCCTAAAGAGCATTCATTTTGTACATACCAAGTGCCTGGTCCTATACTAGGCACTAGGGAACTGAGACAAATGAAGTACTGTTTCTGTTCTTAAGAACCTTACAGAGCAGGATTATCAAGTAATTATAGTACAATGAGCAGGAAGCTACATTAACTATATGGACAAAAGGCTTGACAACAAGCTCTAAGAAGGTAGAAATTGTACCTCTTATATTATCTCCACCCACAAGGTACAATCTACAGTTCACCACAGGAGTTCACAAAATGCTATTTCCTGTAGTTGGCTTCTACTCCTCACTCTTCCCACCTGTTGCCTCAGACAAGCTGACCCTTGGCATTCTTCACCTATCACACTTCAACTCAGCTCCCCTGACTCTCTTTTACTGCTTAATTCCTTCTCATGTCACACATGTGTTGTTTCCTTGGATTTCTCCCTTAAAAGTATAACTACTTAAGGACAAGGACTATTTCTTTCATCTTTGTATAACAAGTGCTCATCTTGTAAATGTGTGAGGACCAAAAATGAAGAAAATAATTACAAATATACAAGACCCTATACTAATGTATTTCACTACGCCTTCCCACACCCATATCCCTACCCTCTCCTCCTACTAAGAATTATTCTCTGTTTTTTCTTCTGTAAAGGTATGAATTTTAAATATTTTCTCTTTTAAATGGATTTCTCCCCCAGAGGGCAAACCATTCATTTACTCTCCTGGCAGAGAAAAATAGTAAAGTGTCAAAATGTCTAAGCCAGTTTGAAAATATTCTGGAATTTCTGGTTTCTTTGCCTTGCTTTTTACACAGCTATATAAATGTGGACCTATTCTGAAAGTTAGCTTGAAACACACATTTCAAGGTATTCGCAGTACTTTTGTTTATCTTTTTGCATTTCATTTGGCTGGACAGTTGCTTAAAATGTGGTGTAACCAGACTGCACCGATTTATATTGGTTATTTCAAAATAGATGCCCATGAGTCACTGTTTTTATATACTTTAGCTAGTCAGCCAGTTTAGGAAAAAAATATGGTTCAGGTAAATTATAAGACATCACCAAATGAATGATCTAATACAGATTAAATTATAAGAGAAAAAATTTAGTTTAAATCTCACATAAGTACATGTTAATTATCTGATCAAATCAATAATGATATAAATATCATTTTTGAAAAATGGAACATGGAGTTTAATATTATGAGTCACTAAGTATTTAAATTATGAATAAAAATGCATAACAGAAAAAATATAACACTAGAGACGAGAAACTATATCAAATATATTTGGATATGTCAGTCATTGCAACATTTATTCAATGAACCAAGCTTCTGGGATTTCATTTCTATTTACCACCTGGTGAATAAAAAAGTGTTAAGTTCATGTTGTCCCAGCCTCTTAACAAATTTTTATTCCTTAGTCATATTCAGCATTGGTGGTCAGAGTTTGATGCCAGGATTGTGCTTGTCATCTGAATTTCCTTTCGGACGCAATCCTCCAGCTGGATTATGCCATCCGGATGATTGCACTCAATGTGACAAAACTATCCAAACGATTTTCTGTGCCCAGTGGCTTCCTTTTCAAAAGAACCATGCGAGAACCATTACAAAACAATTACAGCAGGAACAGATTCTGTATATTTTGGTCACTTGTGCTTCAAGATTAATAGTGGCTATCAGGATATCTAAATCAATGCACCTAGGAAATCTCATTGAGTGACACAAATCCTTTACTAAGTCTGCAGCTCCACATCTAGAATCCTGTGTATAGTCACAGAAACTGCACCATTATTTGTCTTCACCCAAAAATTTGACCAAATTTATCTAAAGCAATGTATCTGTCCATTAGGTTTTTAACCAAGTATCTCAGATCCCATGGCCTGTGAATTTCAGGAAATATATACCATCATGTATATATGTACTCACACATACACACATATATGCATATTCACACATGTGTGCATACTTGCTTAAGGAGATGGTTCACAGTTTTCCCATATTCTGAAAAGATTTATGGCCCCCAAATGTTAGGAACCTTAGTCTTTGCAGCAGAAGTATTGACTGGGGATTCCTGACATGCTCAGGCCTCAGTTCTCAGAACCTCTCTGCTGCTGCCCACATAAGCACAGTGCACACCTGTGGGCAGGACACACACAGCCTGTGCTCCAACACAACCACCTCCAGGCTTCATTTGTTAGTTTAACCACATGAGGTAGTATTAACTCTATCAGAGATGAATTTCACTTGATTGACTAACACACAATTTAGCACACAAGAAAACCAAGAAGATCAGAGCTAAAACTGGATTCTAATCCCTATCGTCTGGCTTCAGAGAGTAACTGAGTGTGATCATCCACATTTCCTTTCTTTGGAATGTCTCCATGTAAACACACTCAGGATTTTCTTCTTTTTCTCTTCTGAGATATTTCAAACAGGAAAGGTCTGAAAATAATAAAATCAATGTCTGTGTACCCATCCCCACTTTGCTCTATTTCTTTCAGGGGTAGGCCTTAAAAAAAATAATTAAATATTCAGATACAGTTGAAACCTGTCCCCTCAATCTCACTTCCTTCCTTCCCTAGATTTAAAAGCCATTTTTGTGTCTATCATCCTAAATATTAAAAAATATTTATGCCACATATGTATGCTAGTCTAAGCAATATAGAACTATTTGTTTCTGTGTTTTGAAATATATCATTTAGTTAGTCTCATACTGTAAAAATATTTTTGAGATTTATCAATATTGATCCATGTAGCTGTAATTCATTCCTTTCAACTAATGGATAGTATTTTATTGTATGATGACGCCTCCAATTACTCATTGTCCTCTGTGGATATATAGTTTTTCTGTTACCAATGATGCTGTAGTGGGCAATCTAATTACATCTCCCCTGCCCATCTGCCCGTCACCCTGTGATGGCTTCTCTGGTTTCTGTGGCAGAAAGCAATCTTCCCTTTTCCTCATGCACAGCACTACTATTCTTCCAAGGTCAAAGTCTCAGTCTCATCCATGTCAGTATCCATCGTGCCTGGCATTACACTTCAGCATATAATGAGTCTGCTGTATATATTTACTAAATTTAATTACCACTGGTTTCTCTGTATGGTAGTTGTTGGTGTACCTGGCCCAACTTTCTTAGAAGACTGCTTATGTCCCGTGGGAGTGGGTCTTGTTATATACGTGCTCTCATCCATCAAGCTGTCATGTTCTTTATATTTGGTAGGTCTCCAATATTTACTTTATATTTAGTAGGACTGACTGAACAAATAAAATGAAAGGACAAATGTTAATTTCATTAAGTATGAGATATCCTAACTTCAGAAAACATTTAAGTTTTCTATCAACATGGCCCCTTTCCACTATGTCAAATGGCTTCTATAGCACTTATTGGCAATAGTGAGATCCTAAAGGAGAAGTATTGCCATGAGAACTAAATTTGCCCCATGATGGCTAAATACATAATACACGGTCTCTTTTAATCCCTCTATCTTAATTGCGAAAAGAAGAGCTCTTGCCTTATGCAGCCAAAGGTTTATGTACATACATATACCTGTGGATCAGACAGTCATCTGAAATCCTTGGAGCTTGAGGAACAAGCTAATCTCTGTCTCAGAACAATCTGGTCCCTCTCTCTCATCAACGACATCTTTGCTTTTCTCTGGCTCTGATCTACTGCCCTCTGTCTCCTGATTAGGTTTTTCTGCCTAACTCATGTTTCTGCTCCCTCATAACTCCACCTTATACTTTCTCTCACCGGCCATGACCCGAACTCCAACTAATGCCATCTTCTCAATTTCATTCTACTAACTATTGACTTACCCTGTTTAGGTTTCACCCCATGTCTCTATAAGTCACCCATCAATAGGACAAGGCCACATGAAAGAAAACAGAGTTTTCTGGCTTGGGAACAACCATGAACCTTTCCTTGGCTAGATAGTAAATATTTTCAGCACTATGGGCCATAAGGTCTGGATTATAACTACTTAATTTTGCTATTATAGCATGAAAACAGTTATGGACAATACAAAATGAATGTGTATAATGGTATTCCAATAAAACTTTATTTATAAAAACAAGTAGTGGTCTGGATGTGGCCTGTGGCTTAGGCAATGGTATTCTCAACAATGGTATTCTCAACAGGGGTTGTGAATGGGTGGCATCTATTAACAGCCCTTACATCAAATCAGAACAGAAAAAGATAGTGGATCCAGATCTACAAGACTTAATCAGAATCTGTCCTTCCTATGCTTATGTTTACTAGGGTACCTTCTGATGATGGTTTGGTTTATGCATGGCTCTGTCTACAAAAAGAGAATCTGAATCAAGAGTTTTATAGGACTAGTAAGCAAGAATTACCTCTTCAAATGTGACTAAAGTGTACAAAGTAATGGTGACTCATATCCCAGTGCTCACAGACATGGTTAGGAGATGATATATAAATGGGACAATGTATCTAGGCTGTGTACTTACTAATGGGCAGCAGTACCACCTTATAATGTATACCCTGGAACCAAAGACACTAACCCAATCACAGAGAACTTGATCCCAAGTAGTTACCAGCCAAAAATGCATCCTCAATAACCCCAGAAAGCCTTGACTGGTGCAGCACACTCACTACCCACAGGTTCGGATCCAGAAAGGTCCCTTTAGTTTACTGAAGGCTCCTATGCACAGATGAAATTGGAAAGTATGCAGATCAATAGATATCCACACGCTTCTTCTTGAATTCCTTGCGATTTTGCAGACATAAGCTCAGTAATAACTATAATCTGTTCCACTTGTGGATAACTGTCATTTTTGCTAAGAAAAATAAATGTTTGAGACATCTTTCTATTTTTATTTTTTGAGGTCTATTGATTTACAAAATTTATTCTTAAAATAAACTCACCATTAGTTGCTAAAGTTATTCTTTACAAGCCTGTATTTTCTCTCAAATGAAGGAGTTATTTTCACACATTGCAATTATATATGCGTACATGCATACAAACATATTTAAAAGATAACATTCTCAATGTTTAAGAAGAGATATAATGATGAGTGGAAGAAATCCAATTAATCCCATTTTACGGAAGTTTGAATTATTTTAGACTATAAACTAACAATGGACATAGAATGACATGGGAGACTAATGAATCTCAGCTATAATTAGATATGGACAAGCCTTATACACCTTTTTCTTTGCCCATTGTTAGCTTAGCTACAGCACATCACAGGAAGTGCCTGGGGGAAGTGGAAATCTAATTAGGAAGAAAGCTTTTACAGGGAAGTTACTGTCTATTTAGGCTTTTCCTGGGTGCTAAAAGAAAAGAACACCATGGCATATGCAAGGAAGAAAACATGAGATAAAATTAATGCTTCCCCCACTTTTCTAAAGTTATAAGTTATGAATGGCAAGATTTCAAAAATAATCAAAGAAACCCGTTGAGAACAAGCCAGAAATGGATGCTCTGAGTTCTGGAAGTCCCAGGGAAGGTGGGACTCAGGAACTCTTACTGAGCCCAGCATGAATCCAATGGGACCAAACCTGGGGACCTGCTACCACTTCTGCCACCAAGAAAAAACTGAGGGGAGACCAGGACCTGGACTTCTACCTGATGGGAATGTCCAGACATATACCATTTATCTATTTGTTAGCTGTCATTATATTATTAAAATTATTTAAGTTGTTTCCAACTTATAAACCTTCCATTCCATAATTTGAGGTAAGAACTTGAGAAAGAGTATTTGGCAGACTTAACATGCTCTGAGGTCCAGGCCTGCCCAGGGTGTGGGAGACAAGAGTAATGTGTAACACATTACCCAGAGAACTCAGGTTGAATCTCATTCTTAGCATTTGTAAAAAACGTACTTCACTTGCAAAACTATATTGACCAACTTTATAAGAACCTGATTCAGAGTGTTGTTCACTATGATAAATTTGGCTCATATAAACTCTTGCCCCTAGAGCTCCTCAGAAAATGCACATGGCTTGTTGAGAGCACGGAGATAGATAGTAGTGATGGTTGTGGGTGGGAGAGGACAGAAGAGAAGGTATATGTTATGTCCCTAGTTAAAAAAAAAAAGGGGGGAACCAAGAGGATTACAGCAAAAGGTGCATCTTGTCTCATTCCTACCCTGCAGTCCTATTCGACAAAAATCACTTCCATCAAGCAGTTTCTTTCAGTCCTTTCAGAAACTTTCCATTTGTACACAGGCATAAATGAGGGCAGTGGTACAAACACGTATGTTGCTGATCTTCATTGTTTGCAGATTCCATATTTGTGGATTTGCTTACTCCTAAAATGTATTTGTAACCCTGAAATCAATGTTTGCTGGGCATTCGTGGTCATTGGCAGATGTGCAAAGGGTGGCCAAAAATCTGAGTCTCTTGATGCCCACTTGCCCAGCTGACATTGAACATGGTGATTCTCTGCCTTATTGTTTCATACCATAAATAAGTGCTCTTTCAAGATCTTTAATGCCTTGGTTCTTCACAGTTTTCCTTCCTCCTCCCTTCTCCTTCCCTCCCTTCCTTCCTTTCTTTTCTTTCTGTTTGTGTCTGTGTGTGTGTGTGTGTGTGTGTGAGACTCTGCTACTTAAAATGTCCCCACTATAGTTCTGAGTGCTCTCTAATGTTCTTCAGTGCAAGAAGGATGGAATACACCTTCCAGAGAAAACACACCTAAGTTCATCTTCATTCAGCTATGAGTTATAGTGCTCCTAGCTATGAATTTAATGTTAATAAATCAACTACATATTAAATAATGAGTCTTTAAAGAGAAACACACTTAAGACCAGGTTACATATTGATTGGTTGATGAAAATGTGACCAAAGGCTCAAAAAAACTTAATCCTGCATTTCTGCTAGAAGAAATAATTCAGTATTTGCAAATTCATTGTTTCCGATGACTTTAGAGATCATAAGTACCATGAATGATGAGAATCTAATGCATATATATATATATATATTTTTTTTTTTTTACTTACTAAAGTGGATACTTACGTATGCTATACACACTATTCACACCTTGACTATTTTCACCTAATAATTCCTTTTAGAAACCATGTCATATCATATCATGCATTTTTATGTTTTTCTTTTTAAAGAATGCAGTTTTTCCTTGGACAGTGTTTTCCTTTGACATTGATTTAACCAGTTGCTAATGGTAGCATTTATGCCATTTCTGTATATATATTTTTTATGACAAAATGATGCTTCAGGAAACATTCTTACACTTGCATCTTTGCAAATAACACAGATCTCTGAATAAAAGAAAACTCTGGCCTTTGTAACAAACACATAACAGCTGAGGTTGTCTTTAGAAGCCATAGGAAAATTTAATAGATTGATGTTAATGCATCAATGCAGGTTTGACCTATGTGTTTGATGTGGCTGAGCAGTGGCTACCACATAATTAGACTTTCCTGGATAGGTAAGGTCAGCATTTAATGACTTCAGTGTTCCTTTATTTGTGGCCCACTGTGAGAGCTCTGCATTTGTGTTCAAATCTGCTTCATGACAATGGATGACCTCTGTAAAGTGCTCTTTATCTTGTGGCACCAAACCAATCCTCTTCTCAGAGGAAACGAAGGCATCAACCACGTGTTGGAGGGAATATCTGCTCCCTGTGCTCCACCCTCAACACACTTGCTGGCTGTTTGGGCAGTGAATGAAGTGGCTCTGAATCAGGACCATCAGTGAGGAGGCTATGACAACTGGGAAAGAACACCGTAGTTTTTCAAAACTCTTGGGAATAACTGAAGGCATAATGAATAGTTCAGAAGAATAAACAAGAGTCCTTTGCTTTCTCCAAGTCACTCCTTTGCCTCAAATATTCCCAGCCCAAAAGAAGAGGCCTGGAGAAGCATGCAAAGTACATACCAACCTCTCAATGTACGCACATGGCTCATGCAAACAATGGCAGGCCAAGGATTTAAACAACCCCCAAATTTCTTTCTCCTCCTAATTCATTAACAAAACCACTCATTTTCTAGAGGTAATATTAACTATAAAAGCTTATTAGATATAGACAAAGAAATACCAGGAGGGTAGAAAACAAGTTGAAGTAAATTTTAACCATTCACATTATTAAAAAAAAGAAGAGACTGGGCTTGCAAAGCTGGAGATGTGCTTCATCTGTCATGAAATAGGGCAAAGATGTTCAGAAGTTAGGTTTTCTCACCCTGCTGCCCCTGCCTATGTGTGACCATCATGGGCCAGGCCCTCTTGGACACAGAAGCTAGGACTAGACCTGTTTAATGTGGCACTTTTAAATACAGATATTTGAACTTATTTTGATTTCTGGATGAACATACTTGTTTTTGCCTAATGAATTCACCAAGTGTAATGACAGAGAGAGAGAGACAGAGAGAAAGCTGTTTTTTGCAATCCTCATAAAACATTTATATATATTCTCTTTCCCACTCCCACTGCCATTTGCTCAAATTCTAGAGCTATTTCTTACAAAATTTTCATATCTGGAAAGAAAACAAGGTGCTGTGGCTGAAGGTGTAACTATTAATTGTTTATTGGATATATGGATATCTACCCATTTATTGGAGATTTTAAAGAGAATCAATATATATTTTTTAACTCCCAACAAAACCCTTTCTTCAGTATTTGGCTTCTTTCGGAAAATGAAAGTCATAAAATTTAATATCTTTTCTGGTTTTTAGAATTGTAAAAGAGAAATTCTCACAATGAAAGGTTCTAAAATGCTTTTTAATACAATATTCTTCATATAATAGTTGAACCAACAATAGTATTTGAAATAAATGCCACTATTCATTTTTTTTTTTTTTTTTAACTGTAGAGAATCTTTACAAGAGGAAGGCCAGGGCAGGTCACAAGACGTAAAATTGAGTCACTTCTATAAGGGCAATGGAAAGGCTACCAGTGCACTGCTGCCAGTCAGGGTCTGAGCCTGACCAAGTTACTTAACATTCTTCCAGTCTCAGTTTTCCCATCTAAAAAAGGATACTGTTAGGGTAGGTGACCAAAGGTTCTTTCAGTTCTGTAATCCTATTACCTAAATGTGGCATAGCAGCAGCCTCGTAATTTTTTTCAGTTTTACGCTTTATCCATATATTCAGAAATTAAGAGATTATAAAGTATTTCCTGATTTCTGAGTAACATCTTTTTGTTCAAGTTCAAAGAGCTTGTATAGATAACAGAAACTCCTGACCATATCATCTTGTCACCAAATACAATGTTGCTGTAATATAAATATTGCAATATGTTAATTCACTTATTTACTCATTTATGCATCAAGCACATGTTTTTACATGGGCTTATTAGTGCTGTAATTCCTTCTCTGATGAGGCAAAAATAATATATTTGGCTAGAAAGCATAAAAACTCTTTTTTGTGTATGTGCCATCAATTATATTGTATAAGGAGCTTTCATACTTGCACATTTCCACATCGATCAGGTGATTGGTGTATAGAGATGTCAGTGACTTGCCCAAGGTCACACAGGTTCAGTGTGGGGGGTCTTCTAGAGCACTCACCATGCCATTTACTTTGGATGCAGAGTTGCCGAACTCTAGCTTATGGTTCCATTTCCACCTGCTTTTGACATTTCTCCTGCATGCTATGGTTAGGGAGTCTTGAAATCATGCACGCTGAGACCTCCCCCTGACCTGGTCAAGCTCCATCGGGGTCTTTACTGCTCTTGAGAAACCACATTATCCCTGCCCTCCTTAGCACACCCCAAAGCCACCATTCCAGACTTGTATTTATCACAAATCCCTATATCACCTCTTTTCAGATCTTCTCTCAATTACTTTAATCTTTCCCCTTCTAGGGGGCCCTTTCACCCCTGGCTTTCACATCTGTACAGACCTCCAGTTGCTCAGAGAAATAAAGAGAGGTTATTTGGACTCTGCTGCTCCCTAATCAGCCATTCTACCTCACTCTTCAACCACTGAATTGTCAGTTATGCAGCCTAATCTGTCTCCTCCCTTTTCCCCTCCAAGCCCTGTTTGGTTCCTTATCTCAAACTCTTTAGAACTGCTTTGCACTTATCAGCATCTCTCTTAAGGGACTGCAAGATTGCTTTCAAACCAGATTTCCCAGCTTTCATGGGAGGCTCTCTGACTACCACTCTCTCTCCTGGAGTCCTCATGCCGGTTACATCTTCCAGAGCACCCTCACCTGTGGGTGCCTTCTGCAAGGCTGCCTGCTGTGCCAACGCACTCCCTCGCCGGCGGGTTTTTCTGGCCCTTCTTGCCAGGAGGATTTTTGCCCTGTGATAGGGGATGTCCTCCTAACACACAGTGCTGCCAATGCTGTCCACTCCTGGACCCTCAAGTTTTCTTCTAGGCCTGGCCCCTCCTCTTTATCCCAGCTTTCTACATGACTGATCCTTTTTGACAGTTATATCTTCATTTCTCCTCTTTATAAATCCTGTCATCCCTTTGCGTCCTTTGAGACTTAGTCCTCCTATGGATGCTGTATTGTCCTAGTCTTTCTCTTTCCTGTCTCTGTTACAAACACTTTTCTGCTCTTTTTCTCCCCACACATGGGTATTCACTAAACCTCTCTTCTCCCAACACCTTTATTCTTGCTTCACCCATCCCCTCGCGGGTCACTAATGACTGCCTGTCCTTCTTTCCCAAAGCCCACATAGATCTCATGTCCACTCGTCCATCTGATCTCCACCTAAAACAGAATCAAACACCTTCCATTAGGTCACAGTCACATTTCCTTGAAACCTTGAAAACTTTGATTCTTTCATCTCTTTTGCCTACCAGGCTCTAATCAAGCACTAAGAACTCCTGTTCTCTTTTTTAACTCTCTCCTATTCTCTCTTCCTGCATATTCCCAGAACTAACACTCTAGGCTAGGACCTTGTCATGCTATGTGGCTGCCTGTGTCCCCCAACACTTATTCTAGAGTAACCACTACCTTTACATCTGGCTCTTGAAGCAACTATAATAATCCATTCAACAGATTTATTGTGAATAGGTCTTTTAAATGTATCATCATGTACTTAGGATATCTATATTAAGATTATAATGTGGAAAGGGACTTTGAACCAAAAAAGAAAAAAAAAAAAAATTCAGGTAACTGCCATTAGCCATTTTTGGAGGAAAAATTTATGATTTCTCATTGATGACAGTTGTGAATTATGGCATCTTCCCTTGAATTTAGAGGAATTCTGTTTTCTTCAGCACAATGTGACAGTTTCTTGACAATTCTTGTTTAAGGTTGTCTAGGCAATTTCATTTTAGTGATACCTATAAACATATTTTTATTATTCATTTCCTGCCCTGAAGCCTGGAATAAAATTCCATACCCACCAGGTCTGGAAAACGGCTCTCAGCAGCATGACCCAACTAGTTTGGGAATAGTAATTTACAAAGTAACGCATCAAGTCCAACATTAGAAGCAAAAGCTCTGAAACCATGTAAGGGAATCTTTCCTGCTAAAGATAACTTCCACTTTCAGTGGAATGACTTCTGTTTCCTTCTACTAACAGAAAGAAATAATGGGCCACTGGAGTGTGGACAAATCAAACTGGTGGTCTGATGACTATCTAGAAGGCCATGGGATTGGCACAGATGTGATGACTGGATACGTTTTCCTTTCTTTGTGTGTCTCCCGTCCGGCAAGGTCTGCCAGACTATCTCAGTGCAAGACCGAAATGCATGAAGTGAGCCTGTGTGGCCAGGGTAGCTCTCATTTGGGCTGATTCTAAAGCATCTCATTGGGTTTTTCCCTTGGTGGGTCTGAATTTAAAGGAACTTATCTAGCTTTTTCCAGGAAGAAAATTTGGATGCCAATTTGAATTTTCAAGTTGGGTAGAAATGTTGCCTCTAAATAAAGTGACTGTCATTTCATCTCACTGTCAAGGATGGCATGAGTAAGAGCAGATGCCCTTTGGGTTCAAGATTCTCTCTTGAAATTTATAAATGGGTTCCCCCAAAAACTTTCTGTATTGCCATTCAACTTCTCTGCCTTTCCATTTGATGGAGCAAAACAAAACCACTAAAGAATTTTATCATCTGACATGGTAAATTTACAACTAATTTAATATCACCTTGTAATTTCTTAACCTGGCTACCTGTTGACTTCAGAGATACATCCAAAGGGTTAGGTTGTAACCTGAAGGAGCTGGATCAAGAGTACCTTAGGGATCACAATGAACAAACACTCTTACACTTGCTAATCTTACCTTTGAAATGCCACTCTCTAGTTGAAGAAAAGAGCTGTTTTTCACAAGCCTGAAGAAAGTAAGTCAAAATCAAATGGGAAGGAGTGTTTCTATAATGTTCCAAGAACACAGTATATGGTGGTCACTCAGATATTGAATAAATAAGAAAAAGAAAAAATGAGTGAATGAATAAATTCCAAAGCCCATGCAAGGCTGGGTATAATATTTTTCTTCTATGTACTAGAATTAAAAATGTTAATAATTAGGGGGGAGGGGGGCAACAGAGGCAAGGAAGGGGAGTAGTTTAGACAGGAACCTAGTATAAAGGAACCATGGACATGGACAACAGGTGGGATTGACTTTGGGGGGGAATGGAAGGGTGGGGAGGGGGACAGAGGGGAACAAAAAGGGGATGGATATAATACAACAACAATAAACTTTAAAAAAATGTTATTATTAGAAGCTTGGAATGCATACTGAAAATACACAGGCATTTCATTTGATTAAAATAATCCTTTATATTACCTTATTGTTCATATACCACTTTAGGAAGGAAAAAGATAACATCCCAAAAGTATTATTAAGAAGCATTCATTTCTTTTCTACTTTTAAAAACTACTTGGGAGAAAATTAAGCATACTTGGAATGTTTTATTAACATTTAGTTTAACTAGTTTAATTACTACTCTTCAGAAATTACTACGATCAATGGGAACTCCTGTGTCTGGTCTTTGTGTAAGAGTGCCCTGAGCAGAATGCCCACCTGCACAGGCAGCTGGACACCCAGGCCCCAATTTTCCCAAGGGGTCAAGAGAACCAGCAATCAGCAGCTCTCTGGACAGTGATCCTGGAGTTTGCCTTGTAAATCCCTTCAATAGGAGCAATAGCTAAATGTTGCTGGAGAAGGTCCAACCTTTGCTTTTACCCTAAGTCAATTCAGGGAGATGGTTTGTGTAGCTCAGTCAATGGTAAATTAATATCCTTCTGAAGTAAAAATTCATGAAAGAAGAGGCTGCATTTTCTTTTCCTTCAGCCCTGTAGTTCCTACTCGGGGCCTTACATATAGCGTGAGGTCAGGTTATTGAACAAACATTAAAGAATCATGTCTTAGTTTTGCAAATCAGAAAGCTGAGAAATGTATCCAATGACTCAAAACATGGGGATCAAGACCTAAATTCTCAATTCCATCCAATCCTAGATTCAATCAGGTGTAAGGGAAAACAGGTTTGGAGAAATAGACTCCCTGAACTTGGTTCCCATTTTATATAAGGTTATGAGAACAGCAATCAAAAGGTTTACACTTATGAAAAATACAGCTGATTTTCTATCTCATATGTGGTCATATGACAGCTTGTATTTTAAGTCCATGCTTTTCCAATTAAACAGGAAAACTGTATCTCTTTACTGCCAAAGTATAGCTCTATTTCTTGGCTCACTGAGTAAGGAAACTCCTAACAACTATAATCTATGTGAGAAACATTTTTAAGTTCACTGCTGTTTAACCACATTACAAACATATTTAGACTTCTTTAATGTGCCCTTTTCTCTAACAATTCCATCTATAATCAAAATAATTTCTAATGTACTCCTCAACTGGATATAGTAATCAACTTCCAAAATGGAAAGTATGATTCTTTAAAAATTATTCACTGAATCTGAGTATCCCCAGTTTCAGAAACAATGGACAGATATTTTTTTAAAAGCTCAGAGTGATGTTAAGTCTCCACTTTCTTATTTTCTAAGAAATCTGAGCCTCACTAAAACTCCAAGAAAAATAGAGTTTTCTGACTCCCACATCTTTCTGGAGGCCCCTGTTCATTACTGCAGTGTGAGGTATAAATGAGGAGGTTCAGGCTATTTACACAGTATAGTCTTGGAGCTTATAAGCAATTACAGGGTCAATGCATCAAAGAAGCATCAAATTATACATCATGGTAAAAAGAAATGAAGAGAAACACCATTCCAGAAAGACAGATGCAAAGATAGAAAGAAAAAGAAAAACAAACAAACAAAAAATCTAGGAGTGATGGAGAACAACAGGACAAATGGGAAAAAGGAAGAAATGTCCCAGGGAAATGTACATATATGTGGGAGGGGAGGCAAAGAAGCATGACAGATAAATGGAACATATTTATATTGATGTGAAGAAAACAAGAGTATCTTATTGATTCATTTAAAGAATGAAAATCCTGTAAAATCAGTCAGAAGCAAATGATTCTGTAGTTAGCCATAATGAAATTTAAATGAAGTAATTGCAGCTATTTTTCAAATGAATCGTAGGTATTCTGCAATAAAAGTATAAATTAGGAATTTAACATTCACAGAAAATGGTATTAAGAAGTTATTATAGCAATTTGGGTTTTCAATGTAAGTTGCTCCGCAAAGAGAATTTAAGGAAATTCTTGCTTGAAAAATAAAAAGTTGTAACATTCAAATGGTCCCCCTGGTAGCAATAAGCTAGGTGAATTTTGATTAGAAATTTAGAACATAAACCTTGGCCTGATGCCATAGAAGATACAAAAGAAGAAGAGAGTACTTTCATTTCTTTATACACAAAAAAAATTTTTTGTAAAGAATTAGATTAACAATTCAATTAGAACACAATGCAAAATGTAATTAAGAACTACAAGACTTGGTCCAAAAATGGGAGGTAAATAGAGGTGGGAAATAAGCCAGAGTTACCAGAAAAAACTTTATGGGATAATTAGAACATGAGCAGGTTAGAATGTGAAGACAGAAAAACAAGCCTTTCTTATACTACCAAGTTATCTGTAATTCTCTGCTACTAAATCATAAGGAATATTAATTTCATTCATTTTTTTTCAACAAATATGTACCATGCATATACAGTTGGACTGGCTATTGAACCTCTCCTTATCTCGGTATTCTGGTCTGTTAAAGGAAGATGATGACACTTACAGTACCTCTTAGGGCTATTCTGATGATTAAAAGAATTAATGTGTGTGTAGCATTTAGAACAATGTTCAGCACAAAACTTATAATTTTAAAGACTGTTTTTGGTGATAAACAATCTTCTTCCTCACTGTCTGCATTTCCTAACTGATTATTTTTTAAAACTCTTTCCATACCCTTGGTTTCCATGACACCTGATCACATTTTTGTCTGGTGATTCCTTGCATCTTACTATCTATTTAATTTCATTCCCCTACTTCTCTGCTTACCTTTTACAGGTCTATTCCCAAGATTTCCATCCTTGAGCTATTGCTTTCTCTCTTTACATGCCCTCCTTGAGGTTTTATCTGTCTGTAGTTTTACATTTTAAATCTTTGTCCATAGCTGCTGGGCATATATAGTTGGAAGAGCCAGAGTCACTGAAAGGTCAGCAGCTCCAAAGCAAAACTCATTTTATCATTCCCAAAATTCCCCTCAACCTGTTGTTTAACCAGGATTCTTGATCTCAGTTATTGGCCCCATTCTCTAGCCAACCACCCATACCAGAAATCAGGAAAATAAATCTGTTCCTCTTCTTTGTCTTCCACATTCACTTATACATCAATACATTTTAATTCTATTGCCATATTTTTCTTCATCTACACTACCATTGTCCCAGTCTTAGTCCTAAGTATAGCTTGCCTAAGTTGGAACAACAGTTTCAAAATGGATCTCCTACCTCCAGCGTGTCCCCTTCCTGCCATCACGCATAGTATAACTGGAAGAGTGATCAATCTAAAATAGAAATTCAATGGCATTATTACCTGCCTAAACCCCACCTACCTCAAAGACTACCCCTCACCTACAGGATAAAACCATGGAACTTTTACACAGTAATACATCCCTCTACCACATTATCTGTATTTTTCTTTCCTTTTTAAATAATACCCACCATGCAAAGTGTAATTAATACCTTGAAATAATATGCTATTCCTATTTTACAGATTAAGTGGATGGTATTGGAAGCAACTTTCTCATAGTCATCAAACTGATAAAGGTAAAGCTGGTAATTGATGTCAAATGTAATCATATTCCCCAGTGGAATTTCTTTGAAGTCAAGGTCTACATCATTCCCTTTTTTGAACCTCTGCATCTAGCATATTAACTGGTACACATATGGCTGTTAATTAAATATTAAACTAAATTGACTGTTTAAAAAGGAAGAAATTATAACATGATCATTATAAAAGGTCATTCTGCTACTAACTGAAGAAGGAAGGAATAGAGACTCTAGAATTACCTCACAAGTACTATAAATGGAAATAACAAACACTATGATTAAGTTTGTAATAAGTATATCTCTTCATATATACTTAAACTTAAATAGCTTTCAAATTATAATATAATCTCCATATTATCAAGAGTAACTTTAAGATTCTTTTTATTTCTAAGTTACATTGTATTAAAATATATACTTTTAGAGGAGCAAAAATAAAGGTAAATATTTGCACTAATAAATTCTCTGCCAAAAGATACAGAGTTTATGTATATGTTGTATGTGTATTTGTGTGTATCTGGAACATATGTACACATATGAATTATATATATATGTATATATGTATATATTACACACACACACACACATATATAATAGAAAAAGTTCAAACTATTTTTAAGTTTAGAAATAGAGGTCTTGGCTGGTGGCAGTGGATAAGATGCCAGTCTGCAAACCCAAAAGTTGCCGGTTCGATTCCCAGCCAGAACACATAACCAGGCTGCAAACCAGATCTCCAGCCAGGTCCATAGCTGAAAGCAGGTGAAAGGCAACCCATACATTGATGTCTCCCTCTCTACCCCTCTCTCTTCCCCTCTCTCTAAAAATAATAAATAAAATCTTTTAAAAAGGGAAATAGATGACATCAGAAACATTTAAGAAACTCATTCTTTAGACAAACTGATGAGAAAAAAAAATCAAAGGATCACCTGAAACTCTGAGACTCATCAAAGAATTTCAATAATCACTAAAAAATGCAGTTGTGTGGCCAATCTATCTTCCAGGTTGCAACCAAATAAACCTTCAAATAGAATACATGTAAATGATTGAAGAAAAAGGAAATTAAAATTGAAACAGCTACAGATCATTAAACATAACTGTGAGCTATGGCTGTTCAACAATTGGACTTTAAGTAGTTTCACACCACTGAGTTAGGATGAAACATGCTCTCCTGGCATTTTCATCTGCCAAAATAGCCATTTGCAATTAAAAATTAAAACTGGCACCACTTCTTTGGAAGCAATAATGAAAAGGTTGCTGGCTATCTTTCTTTTTTTTTTAGTGTTTCTTGTATCAAGACTTCATTCCATTTTGAAATAGTTGTTCTAATGTTTTATTTTTGTATGCCATCATATTCTTAATATTAATATTTTTAACACTTTTCAACATAGTTAATTGTAATATGATTCTCAAATACTATACCATTGTTTAAATACCTGAAAACAGATGGATTTGAAATGTACCAGGGATATTTTATGTTAGCAGGGTATAAAGCAGTAAAACTTGTATAAGGCCTCTCTCTACAGTAAAAGAAATCAGTAATTTTTAAGCAATGCAGAAGCAAAAATAAAATGCATTTCTATTAGACTTAATTCAGAGTAGAATGTACATGGAAATAATAAAATAATTAATTGGGTCTAATTGAGCCTTGACACATTGGGAGTGATCAACAGAGTAAAATTCTATCTTCTAGCAGGAGACCAGTAGTGTATTTTGGACATCTGAAGTATCAATAAGTGAATCAATCTGTATACATGAGACATTTTCCATGTGGCAGATATTGTTCCGGGTACTGATGATATTGCGAAGACCAGGATAGAGAGAGCCCTTGACTTTAAGGAATTAAGTAAAGATAGGCAATAATAAACTGATTCCTCTTTCAAGCAGTTGAGTGATGTTTTCTGTTTAGCTCTTTAGAAGGATCACTCTGGCTACCATGTGGCATAAACTACTCCAGGAGTTGGAAGTAAAGTCAAAGCGACCAATTAGGAGATAGCCCTGAAACTCAGAGATTTTCAGGAAGAGAACCAATAAAAAGATTACTTCTTATTACAATACTCCTTCTCTTTTTCATAGTATTTAGACAATCCACAGTAGCTTTTATCATCTTGGCTGGATCACTATGCCCATTTCACACATAAAAACTTGAAGACTCAAAAGAGTGAGATGACTTATTCCAAGTCACATAGCTAATTAGTGGGAAAGTTGGGTGCAACCTTTTCTTCTTAAATGAATTATCAGTATATTCCAAGAAAATAAGAAAAGACATGGTAGTTCCTTCAGCTATGGTTCATTCTGAAATTCCTGTATGTAAAACTTCCAAGGAATGTTTTTCACTTACTCATTAAGCCAGCATTTATTAAAGATCTACTAGATACAAGGCATTGCACTAGGTGTGTGGGATTGAGAGGTAAGTATATTTTCTGTGTGGGAAGCTCACATTTCTGTGGGAGAGCCTCACCAAGTGGCACGCAATGACCACATAGTGAAGCGAACATTATAGTGACATTCTTAGAGTAGAAAGAAACCTGAGACAAGAGGCACCTAAATCATTCCAGTAGAGAAGAGAGGTGCCCAAGAAAAAGGGATTCTTCAGTTGTATGTTGAAGGAACAGTAGAAGCTGGACGGCCAGAGTACAAGACATTAGAAGAGAACAAGAGAAGAGCATGAGTAAAAAGCATGGCAGGAAGACACAGGATGGTGTATATTTGTGGCTCAGGGTTAATAGAGATAAGGCAACAAAGATGGGCAGACCCATCACGAAGGGTCTTGTGAGCTATTCCAAGGAATGTAGACTGTAACTTGCACCACTGTCTCAATTTTCCCAACTCTTAACACCCTCAATCCACTTACATCACATTTATAATGCTCAGAATTTCACCAAAGTTGCTGTAGTAAGGGCCGCCAGTGACCTCCTTCATGACCTATCCAATGAAATCTTACATGCCTCTTCTAGTCCTTTCCATAGGCTGGAAACTGCAGATTACAAACTTCTGAGGAAGGAGTTGCTTTTGTGAAAATAAGGTCTCCTGGCCTTTTCCTTGGCTTTTTGGTGGCTGTGTCACATTTTTCTGTGGACTCTTAGTCCTCCACAATATTCACATCTTACTCTGCATCCCTGGGCTACCTCACTCATTAATTCTACCATACTTCGCTTTAACTACTACAGTTGCTAGAAGCTTCCAAATATAAATATCTAATCTATACATCTTGATTAAGCTCTAGATTTGTAAATGCATTCATTCATTCAAAAATAATTTATTGAGTGCCCTCTACTTTCAAAAAATGGTTCTGGTTGAAAAAGATTGACTCGGTTCACAACTGTGTTTTTACCACTTACAATTAATTGCCACCTCAATGCCTTAAAGGTAGCTGCAGCTCAGCCCTGGCTGGTGGCTCAGTGGATAGGCACTGGCCTGAGAATCCAAAGGCCACTGGTTCAATTCCCAGCCAGGGCACATAGCCAGGTTGCAAGCCAGGTCTCCAGCCAGGTCCATAGCTGGAGGCAAATGAAAGGCAACAATACATTGATGTTTCTCTCCTTCTCTGCCTCTCTCCCTGCCACTCTGTCTGGAAATAATAAATTTAAAAAAAATTTTTTTTAATATCCAAAACTCAATAAGTCTAAACCTAACTCATTATATTGTCCTGAAAATGTGCCCCTTGCCGTTTATCACAAATAGTATAGGCTTGGGGTACTTCTGTTCCCCATATCACCCAAATCAGAATCATTTTTACATTGCACATGAGACTGCTGAAAACAAGTGGCCAATTCTACCTACATAACATTTCTCTAATTAAACTCTTTCTTGTTCCCATAGTTCCTTCCTAAGTTCCTTAGGTAATCACCTCTAATCTTTTTACAATAGTCCATGGCACATAGTAGATAATCAACAGACATTTATTTGTGTAATGAATTTATGGATAAAGTATAACACAAGAATGCATGAAAAACTTGAACAACCACTATAATCTTTCTCCAGGCCATACTGACTCCATTTTGCACCCTTTAATCCATTTACCAAAAGACACGTTTTTCCAAAATTTGATTATATCATTCTTTCGATGATCACCATTCAATGGCCACTATTGCCTACAGGACGAGGACCAGATTCCATGGCCAGCATCTGAGGCCATCAAAGTTGAGGTATGTATGCCCTTTCTCTACTCTTTGTTCCTTGTACCTATCTTCATCATGCAAATACTTAACAGAATTACTGTGTTGGTTCACGATTCCACATTTTTGCCCAAGCTGCTTTCTCTACCAGTATTGCTCATTTCCCCTTGCTTTTTCCACCTCATATTAACTACTCATTTGTCAAAACAGTTCACTCTTCACTTCCTCTTTGAAGCTTATGCTTACCTTTCTGCCTTCATCTCCACTTCCCTCTCTTTTCCCATGAGACTTTGTACTTTTCTCTATAATAACACAGATAATGTTTCATACTTGTTAACAAGCTTGGAGTCACTCCATTGTGTGGTCATTTCCCTCCTTGAGAATGGAGGCATTTGACTTATTAATTGGGAACTAGCACATAGTAGACACATGTTTGCAGATGGATAAATGAATAAATAAATGAGTAGATGGTGAAGAGTCATGGAAATATTTTAATCTTAGTAATGATACGATAAGATGTGCATTTTAGGGAGAACATTATGGTGATAAAACAGAGCTAGAAGGCTGAGAACAGAAGCTAGATGATTAAGTGAAAGAATATTACACATAATCCAATATTACACATAATGCAGAGATATTGAGGAACAGAAAGAAATAGGGGCAGTTCCAAAGGAGGAAAAGAAATAGATTTGAAAAATATTCAGAAAGTGAATACACAGAGTTTAATAATCATTTGAATGTCCATTAGGGGCAAGTATGAGAAAGATGAAGGCATCAAGGATGACTTCCGGGTTCCCAGCCTGGGTGACTGGACTATGTCTTCTAGTTCAAATCTATAAATTCTAATCCATAGCAGTGCATTCACCAAAGATGCACCATACAAAGTGATGAATTACATTTATCTGCCACACCATTTCCCATGCTATTTCTCAGAACCACATTTGCTGCATCAATGTAAATTTATATATGGAGCCTCATCATGTGTTCCTTTTCTACCACTATTCTTCTAAACTTTCCCTATGAAAAAAAGGTAATTAAAAATAGAAAACCAGGATTCAAAGAAATATATCACTTCATATTTGAATAGCTTGTCTATTAAACTGAAGAATAGGTAAAGGCAGGAAATAGGAAACCAGAAAACATAGCTATCTGGTAAATTCTGAAGAATGATAAGGGAATGGACTCTCTAATCTCCACCAATTTATAAAGATTGGAAGAAGTTTTTTTTTTCCAAACCTCGATAAGCTTTAATGAGATAACATGGTACCAACTCTGTGAAAATGCTGGTAGATTAAGTTATCTTTTTTTTTTTTTTCAACCGGAAGAAGCCAGGAGAGAGTGAGAATGCAGTCCCCACCTACCACAAATTATGCAGTCGAGTTTCCCACATTTGGGGAAATCGCAGGGGTCAGCACATCCAGAGTGCCATGGATAAGCCTCGCCCTGAGAAAACCACCTTCGTGATCATGATATCGCCCCTGCCAGGTAAGTATTGGAAGCAAGTATTTGAAGTAGGTCATCTCTTGTTCTTGCCAGCCATCTCATCAGTAGACTAGGATACATCATATTTTATATCATTAAAAAATACCATCATAATAATGATTTTTGCATATTTAACAAATAATTTTCTTTACCTGAAATATAACTTTAAACAGACTTCTCTTGCTTCTTGGCAGAGAAACTTGGGTCTACCAAGTAAATCAATCCTTGAAGTATCCCATTAATCACAGTGCACTTGTTCTTGGCAAGAATCTTAATGTGTTAGAAAAGCTGTTATTAAAGTAAGATTTGGGGATGCCCAGGTTGGCAGGGAATTAGTTAGTTACATCCCTCTAGAAATTGTTTTCTTATAACTTCTTTTATTATTAAATTGTATGAGACTCACAGCTCAAAGTAACTTCCCTTTATTAATTTAATGTGTAAAGTCCAGGTATTCTAAAGCTCATTATTTAAAATCATAAGCAGCAATTGCAAAAGATGGCCTGTCTCCCAGGGTCCCCTGTAGTTGTATAATACTCCCAGAAAATGATACTATTCAGTCCCTCTTTATGTTACTGTTGACCTCACACCACTATCTAATTGCTCAAATATTTCAGTTATAGACTCCAGAAATGTATAATACAAAACTTTACATTAGCACATTGTACTGAAAACTACCTAATTTATTTCACTAATTTATTACCACTATTAAGCCTTGTGAATAGAGAATTACCCAAACTTGAGCCTCTTGAAAACATCATTTGTCAAAATTTAGAAATTCTGTAAGGCCACAAAAACCCATTAAACATGAACACATCAGGAAAAAAATGCTGCATTCAGTTTAAAAGGCAACACACATGACATGTAAAGTATGAGCACCAACAAAGTTTGTCACTAATCCTCTCTGAACATATGACACATAATTTTCCAAAAATTAAAGGCTATAAATGGCATTATAATGTAAATTCAAAACTGAATATTTTGAGCATCTTCTTTTTTTTTTTTAATTTTATTGTTGTTGTATTACATCCATCCCCTTTTTGCTCCCCTCTGTCCCCCCATTTTTTTTTTTTTTTTAAAGAAGTCATCACAACAGTATATACTTTGCTGCCAAATTGAGCGCAGATCACTCTTACTCAATGTTTTTGTAGATTTTGTCAGGTCAAAATAATTATATATTGTTCAGAGGGGTTCAACATGAAAAGTATCAGTAGTGTTTCTCTTTGTCTACCATTTATCACAGTAACCACATCCAAATCAATGTGAATCTTACATAAGTGAATAATAAAAGTTACACCTTTTGATGTAATAATAATGCAACACAACGTTCTCCTTGTGTACATTGTAAGATGGAAAGTTGGCTGGAATATTCCACCTAATGCTACATGTTCACATCAATCTGAGACTGTAAAATTTTCCAGACACCAGAGCCCCGCAGATTGTAGACTCCACCAATTTCCTGACTCTTACATGGTCAAATTCCAGGTTCACCAATTCACAAAAGCAGCCCCTTCTTCCCTGTTATTTCAAAAACAAATTTATGTTGGTGCCAATCATGCAATCTCAGGTACGAACTATGCTTGGATGGCATGGCTCACTTCTAAAAGAAACCTAGTTCATGTACTCAAAACCGATTTACTAGAAAACAAGGAAGTATCAGTGACCATAACTTTCTCTACTGATCCCCTAAGGCTGACATCTTTATATTTTATTTTAACATTTAAAAAAAGCAGAAAAATTAAGAACTAAAGAGAGCAGAAAAAGAAAAAGAAGAAGAAAGAAAGAATCAAAAGGTTGTAATGGTATAAAAACTACCTTAAAATGTCCAGATAAACCTAGCTCTAACAGGAGGCTGAATGAATGGACGTTGTGGGAAAAACAGTAGTAAACTTTAAAGCCACTGAAAGGTTTTAAATGCCTAAGGGAAAAATAAACATTTGCTTCCAATCATTTTCTCATTAAGCATTCTCTGCTAGATGTAGAAGGCTTACTTAACACACACACACACACACACACACGCACACACACACACACACAAACTTTGACTCAGTGCCACAAATATCTACTTGACCTACTGTCTGATCTCTGTCCTGGACGGCCCACTTTTGCATCTGCTATTGCACTTTGGCCAGGGCTCCTGCACCCCAGACTCCCCACTGGCCTCTACCACTTTCTTGGGAGCATCACCTTGCTCCGGCCTGCTTGCCTCTTCCAGACTTTGGCCACCTCTGTGGCAGGAAAGGTTACATGCACTGACAGATTTTCCGTTGGTGGTGGCGAGGCATGTTTCCGGGCACAGTTAAAACGGAGCTGCTCACCCCCTAAAGCGATAGCTTCCCCAGCTCCGCCCCCAGGACTCTATCCACCAGACATACCCCGTCATCACCTCCTGACCTCGAGGGTCAAGTCTTACAAGCCTCAGACCGACCGACCGGCATACATCCCTCCCTTTGCATTTCTCAGTGCTCAGGAGCTCCGCTCTGTTGAAGTTTACGTATCTCGGGACCTAATCGCTCCCAATTTTCCGACTAGCTTAGTTCTCACATCTGCCTGGCTCCGGTCTCTGGTGCCTAAAATTGCAGGACAGCTTATCGGGTGTACTGTACTGGGAGAGAAGGTTCAGTTTGTAGAGGTGGGAGAGGTGGGGCTGCGGGAGGTAGAAGACTCTATGCGAAAGACCATAAACACGTGCAAAGAAATAAAAGCCACCACGTGTGCGCGCAGTGTGTGTGTGTGTGTGTGTGTGTGTGTGTACACGCGCGCGCGCAGGGCCAGGGGGTGGGTGCGGAGAGCGCGCCCCAGGGGGCCAGACACCGCACCTGGGCCACCCGAAGTGGGCGTAGCAGGGGGTGTGCGGGGGTCTTAGGTACTCACACGAACGCGTGGTAGATGAACGCCCAGCCGCGGGGTCTCTCCAGTACGTTGTACAGGTAGTTCTGCACCCTCCGGTACTTGACGTTGCGCCGGCAGCTTTGGCTACTGGTGTAGGAGAGCGGTTTCCCCAGCAGGCTCATCCGGGCCCCCTGCTTGCCCCGGCGGCTCTCCCTCAGGCCGCTGCCACCGCCACCGAGTGCGGCCGCGCGGGTGCCCAACAGCAGCAGGCCGTCGCCCCTGGCGGCCGCCGAGTTCAGCAGCACCCTGCCCCGGCCCGACTCCACATCCTTCATGCCGCTGCCGGGGCGCCCCCCGCCCGCCGCCGCCTCCTCTGCTGCTGCGCCGCTCTTCACCCAGAGCCCAGCGGCGCCGCCCTCCTCTCCTCCCGCGTGGTGGCGGGGCATGGCATCACCACGGGCACCGCGAGGGGGGCGCCGGTCCCTGCGCCGGGGGCAGCGGCCTCATGCGCGCCGGCGGGTTTCAAAGAGGAAGCCGCGGCTGACCCGGGGCCTGCAGCTCTCGACCTGCAAGTCAAGAGCAGGGAAACGAGCAGCTAGCAAACCTCTGGGGCTTCGGACCGGGGCGGAGGTGTGGGGTGCGGAGGAGGAAGAGGAGTCCCAATTTCTAGCTGTCCTCTAGCTTCGAATTCACAATCCGGACCTGTTTGGGGCGTCACTTTGAGAGGGTTCCTCTCGCTCCCTCTGATTCCCTTGGCTACCACTCCCTCCTAACGAAGTGGCCCCAGGGTTGGAACCGGTAGCGCGGGGCGCTCCGAGGCGCGCTCCCACGCGCGCACACCCGCCCCAGGCTCCCCCTTTCTTTTTTCCCTCCACTTTCCACGCCCAGGCTGTGTCTGCCTCCCTCCCCGCCCGAGGGAAGGGACGGGAAAGCCCCTCTCCGAGGCGCGAGTTTGATTCGATTCTCTAGAGCTTTGGAGCTCTCTGGGAGGGTTAAGTCAGCCTAGCGCCGGGAGGAGAAACTGAAGCTGCAGGTCCCTGCTCTCTCCCGGCGGCTACTCTGCAGCGCCAGGTCCTGCCATTCTGCAAGGGATGCGTGAGCCCCAACGGCACTGCCCTGCCTTCCAGGACTGACCAGTCCCGAGCGGCGCACTGAGCGAGGCTCTGATCCGTGGCTTTCAGATCCCGCGCCGTTCAGTGCGAAGCCCCGCAGGACTTAACTGCGGAGCCATGGAGGCGGGAACTCAGCAGGTCTCTCCGGCTCACTCCTGCTTGCAGGCTTTTCATTTCAGCATTAGACAGAAAGCCCGCAACTAACTCGGCCATCCTTTCCAGCCTGGGGGTGGAGTATAAGGAGGGCATAAAAACTCCAAAGTGGCCCTCCGCAGGTTAAGGACTTGCTTGGGGACTCCGCCTGACAGTGGCAAGAAGCAAGGGAGAACAAATCTGGTTTCTCCTGTCAAGAAATTTCCATTTAAGTACAAGAAAGTCCAAAAACTGCTACATCTCGGTAGTGGCGGCAGCGGTCCCAGTGTCTGGGAGAAAAATCCTGGAAGGTGGAGAGTCCAGGACACGAGTTTCTCTAGTCTCCACCCCACCCTTGTATGCTGTCATTTACACGATGAGAGACGTTTTAATAATTGCTTGAGTCTTCCACCATCTCTGACCCTGGGGCAGCCCCAAGCCCCTTGGCGAGGAGGGAGACCACGGTGTGGGATCTGGCCTTCAGCAACACTGTATTATGAAGTGTAAGTAGTTCAACATCACAGCCAGCGTGGGGAAATTGAAAGGAAGCGAGACTTGGAAACTTCTAACAGAGAAGACCTCCCCTTTCCATCCCCCCACCTCCAGAATGAACGAAAATGATCACCAAGTTCAACTGAAGGAAGAACAAAACTTCCACCCCAAACCACAGCCCCTTGTGTCAGGGTAGCGGTTCTGTGTGCCTTATTCCCCTTGAAAGCCCAGCCCCCAGGCAGTGCTAAAGCAAAAGTCTTATTTCAGTTGTCTCTATCCCTCGGAGCTAGATATTCTCCCAACTCTCCTGCGACCGCCCCTTCCTGCCTCGGGCAGTAGTCCCATTTAAATGCTTTATTTTTACTTTTTATTGTCGTTGCTATTATTTTCGTAAAACCCTCTTGCCGGCTCCAGGCAGAACCCTGCTTTCCTTCCCTTCTTTTCCCCAAGTGTGTCCACAGCAGGTTCCAGCCTCGGAGCCGCTCCACACCACTGGCAGAGGTGCCGCGTGACTGACGGCGCGCCAAGGACCAATACCCAGAGCCAATCTCGCTTTCCCCTATTACACTTCACACCCACGCGCTGTGGAGGTGCAAGAGAGATTGCTCCGTGCCCTGCTATTCCAGGCAGATGCAGAGAGCGCCCTGGAGCAAGCTCTCCAATCCTGGGGCTGCAAGAGTGCAGGGGCTGCACGCTGGGGGGAGTTTGCTGTAGCTATATTTAGATTCCCCCGGGAGTTTCTATACGGGGACTTTCAGGGTGAAAGATCTAGAGACAGACTTAAAATGACTCGCGTGCACTCTTTAAACTTGGAAACCTTGGCTTTTCTGCAGGCAGGAAAATGAAAATCATTTCCTCCTAACCAAGAGGTTTTTCTTGCAAACTTCGACCACCACCGCTGCTGCCTGTCAGGCCAGGCCGCTCCCATCTCACTGGTGTGGTTCAGCCCATGCACGCAGGAGTCTCTGGAAGGCAGGACGTGACTGTTTCTCAGAAAGAGAGCTAGCTGCTTAAATATCTAATGATGCTTTCCTGGGGTGCAGCAATATTAGTGAAACCATGATGTTGATTAAGTAAATGCCACTAAACTTTAAAAAATAATCAGATCTGGTGATCATTAGCAGTTTAGAGTTGAGAAGGACCTTTGGGATCATCACCTCTAGAGTTAGAGTGCCCAGAGAAAAAGACAAGTCCGAGCTTTCACAGGTACCATGAGGGTGAAGTCCGAACTTAACCATGGTGTTTCCCAGTTTCATAAGACATCCATCCTGTGGTCCAGATCATCAGCAGAGTATGTATTTAAAGGCACATGGCTTTATTTCTGGGTCTCTGCCTACTACCATTGGGAGAGAAACCTTAGCTGCAATCTGTAACCATCCTGCCTTTGCATGTTGTGTAAGGAAGACCTAGTGAGGCTGTGCAGCATTTCCTACCAGATTCTCTCAGGTATATTGCTTCCTTTACTACCTGCTAACTTCCCTCAAAAGGCAGGAATTAACTGCCAGGGAAACAAAGTACTGTGATTAAGCTTTTTCTTTTATGCCTTTAAATACAGATGTTGCTAGGAAACTGTCTTTCATTCTTTTTGCTGAAATATTAAAACCCAAATATCAGAAAATGGGGATGGGCATATTGGTTAAGGAGTAAAATAATGTAATGTATATTCCGAGCATAACTAATTACATTAGAGCATCATAAAGAGAAATAAAGTTAAAAGTCAAACTAGCTTTTTCTAAAGCAAATGTTTATTGCTAGTGCAGAACCTGTGAGTTGATTGGCCCTCCCATCCTTTGGAGATGGGTTTGCTTTCAACCATTCATTCTCTACACATTGTAAGCTACCTGCCTGATATTTGATCATGAAAACTTCCATTTTCTGAAGTCTACATGGTTTTAACAGAAAACAGTTGCTAAAAATAGTTTATTTCACTGTGTTTTTACCCCATTATATTTTTCTTCTGAAGGTACTCTATCTAAAACAGTAATATTGAAAATTTGATACAAGAGCTAGAGAGGCCCAGGAGAGATTTTCAAGGCAGAATAACTAGATCTGAGCTGGTTTCACAAAATACTCTCCCCTTTTCCTTCTTCTTTATGCCTCCCCACCTTCCTTTTAGCCCCAGCCCTACCACCTCCCATCAAGTCATGTTCATAGTTCTGATCAACTAGTGAGTAATGTAAGGGCCACTTTTTAGTGATGTGGCTATCCTTTGATCCACTGTGAAATTACTGAGCCAACCAAATAGTAATGATAAATAGATTTCTCAAACTTTAGAGTGAAAAGGAAATTTAATGATGAGGAGATGGAAATATATGGTTGGCTGCTGTTCAATGACTTGCTTGAGGTTCTGCTGTTTGCCTCACAGGCCTAGAGGTAGAATGGAAGTCTCATTGTTGCTGAATAGAAAGCCCTTTAACCTTTGTCACCCTTTTCCTCAGCTTTTATTTTCATTCCATCAAGTTAAAACCAAACCAACTAAGTATAGCAACCTTAAATGCATTTGTTAGGTATCTCGTTATAACCATTGATTCAGTAAGCATATTTGCCTACTCTTATTATTTCAAACTTACCAACATTGTGTACACAGTACCGTTTTTTAATCAATCAACAATTCTTATCTGTAAGAGATATGATGCTAAGTTCCTCAAGATATTTCTCCACCAAGCAGAAATAAATCAGAAAAACCAGGGTAACATCAGAGATCACTAGAGCCTTGCTAGACTACATGAAGGTTCTAACATAGGAGGGATCCTAGCCCTGGCCCACACAGTGGATGAAGTATGAACCTTTACTTACAGCCTTTGCCCCAGGGATGCAGAAAGAGTGCAGGTGTGAGTATATGTAAATGTGAAGAGAGGCTGGTAAGAGTGCAAATAAATAGTAGGAAAAAGGCCCAAAGGTCTCACCATTTTCATTCAAGCAACTATCAAAATGTATTCTCCTAAGAATTAATAATGTACCGATCACCACTGCCAAAGCAAAATAATAGCAAATTTTAGCATCTGTTATGGTGCTTTAGGCTCTGTGATTTATAAGAATTATTTCACTTAATTTTGACAATAGCCTCACAAGGAGACTGCATTCATATCCATTTTATAGAAGCAGCAACTAGGCTATAGACAAGTTAATAACATTTTGAAACTAATACCTATTTGAGCCAAGACTCAAACTTATGATATTTAATGGAAAAACAAAATAAAACAAAACTCACAAAAACAAAAATAAAAATATTTTAACTACAAAATTCTTTTAGCATTTGAAAGAAAAAGCTTATCTATTATTGTATGCTAGTAATCTTGACAGCTTCTCTTTCCAATAGAGAAATATTGGAAAATTTCTATTTGCTATTTTAAAGCAGGCTTTAGAGCTTTATTCTGAATACAGAAATAGCCTCAACATCCCTCTTAACTTTTCCTGGAGAAGAAAGTGCTTCCCTGCATAGGTATGCTCTGTATTGAAAATTGTAAAACAGTCACACAACTTGTGGTATCCTTTTATTGATATTACATTTAAGATTTTTAAAAATATTTTATTTATATACTGTTAGAAGAGAAAGGAAGAAGAAAAAAAGGGACAGAAACATCAATGTGAGAAACACCAACAAATTGCCTCTCGTATGTGCTCCAACTAGGGACAAGCCTGCTACCCAGGCATGTGCCCTGACCTGGAATCGAACAGTAACATTTTACTTTGAGGAATGACACCCTACAAACTGAGCTACACTGGTCAGGGATGAATTTACATTTTGATCTTTTCCCTAAAACTACCTCCAGTTTTATTTTTAAAAACCCTGTTTATTATTTTTGGCTATACCTGAATTCATTTTTCTCTGACATGTTAGTATAACAGCTCTGCTCTATTTCAACCAACTACTGTAGCACTTTTTTTTCTGAAAGTAGTTTGAATACAGCCATTTGATATTTTTAAGATCCATATAATTAGAAACTGTGTGAAGAGGTTGATACAGAAAGAAAGCATCTCTTTTGAACTAGTGTAGTGGAAAATTCAGTTAGAATTCTGTGCCCCCTAGTGGTACTGACATTTTTACCTTCATTTTCTGTTTCCCAAAGACAAATTAAGAAAGCATCTTTTAGGAATCTCCCCAAACCTTTTCCTCTCTTTCACAAGTAATCATTAACCATCAGGTGCTGTGCTAGCTGGAGTGGGTGCAGAAATGAAAAACAGTCCTGATTCTTATCACATTCATCATATCATAGTGGGGGAGATAGGTAAACTGGGCAAGTATTTATAATGTGGTGACAAGTTCCCAGCTGTTCTCACAGGATGTTAGGGGAGCCATGGAGAGTTTTCAGGAGAGTGCAGGAGCTGAGCTAAGTCTTGAGTAATGACTGGACTTTGGTGAAATCATGAGGGAGGACATTCAAAGAGAAAATATGTGGGCAAGTGTGAAGTCTTGAGAGGTGATCCCTCTTTGAGAAAGATGGTAGTTGTATTCCCCTGGAGTCCAGGGTGCTTTAGAAAGTGGGGCTATAAGGAGAAGAGAGAAGAAGTAAGGCAGGGGCTCTGTGGCTAAGGGTTTCAGCAAAACCTTTGGATTTTATCATGAACTGAGTAGGGAACCACTGAAGAATAATAAGCAAGAAATTACATGTTTCTACTTTGACTTTCAGAAAAGCACTAAACTAGTTTAGTTTAATGAAAAAATAAATGTGGATTGAGCACCTAAGTGTGGAACACACTACTCCAAGCTGGGGATTCAAAGATGAAGTGCCTATGTTGGATTTTACTGATAGCTACCAATCCATGAACAGATGTTAAGCCCAACCTTCAGTTTTCAGACATAAGCATCTAGGTGGATTGTGGTATCATTCACTGAACTAAGAAAGACCGTCTGAGGAAGCTACCAGGGAAGGAGAAGATGTTGGGTTCTATTTTACATTGAATTTAGCATACCTGTTGAGACAGCCCAACGGAAATGGTCACTGGATATATAGATTTGTAACTCAAGGGGGAGCTAGAAATCAAAATTTGAGAATGATGTATGCATATGATGAAAGTGAGGTTGGGATAAGATTACCTGGGAGATCATGTAGATCAGGGATATCAAACTCATTTTCACAGGGGGCCACATCAGCCTCGCAGTTGCCTTCAAAGGGCCGAATGTAATTTTAGGACTATATAAATGTAACTACTCCTTAACAGTTAAGTGAGCTGGGTAGAAGCAAGGTGCCAGGCTGGGTAAAACAAAGTGGAGGGCTGGATTCAGCCCTGGGGCCTTGTGTTTGCTGCCCCTGATGTAGATTGACTCACAAAGGAACAAGCCTGAGGATCCAACCCTGGTACTCATGAGCACTTCTGGTATGGGAAAAGGGAAAAGAGACTGAAATAGAGAAAGCTGAGTAACCACTGAGGATCACTGCCACCACAACCAAAAAGGAAGCTTCAACAGGGAAATGCTGGAAAGAGATCAAATGAGATCATAATTTTTGATTTGGCTACAAGGAGATCATTTGAAAAAGTTGCTGTTTCTGGGTTTTTTTTGCTTTTTGTGTGTTTTTTTTTTTTTTTTTTTTACAGAATTATAGAAATAGCAATCAGGTGATGGAGTGGAGATAATGATTTTGAAAGGTAGGAGAGAGGTAGCAGCAAGCAGAGGATTTGGGTTTGAAGAAGGTTCTAAACAAAACAATGTTGACTCCTAAGACTCACATGTCCATTAGAATTACTCTTACAGGTGCTGCAGTTGAGCAGGTATTTGGACATCTAGGTTGCAATTCCAACAGAGATGATCTCACTGTCAGCTCTGAAGTCTGAAACAACCTGCACAACTGGTATTAATTTTACTCAGTACTCTTATAGCATTTTAAATAAAATCTATCATTTTTTACATCTAATATTACCAAAAGAGCTCCATTTAATAAATATGTATTTCTCATGTTTAATTTTACCTGGATGGAAGGAGGAGGCATGTTGGATAAATAATTCATTTTTATTTTATTTTACTTAAAATAAAGGTTGAGGAATTTACCATATTATCCAGGAAAAAAACCAAGTTCATTTGTATGAAAGGCAAGTGTCCTGAAAAACAGACAGAGAGGCCCTGAGTGGCGAGGTTCAGTTGGTTGGACATCATTCAGCAAAACAAAGGGTCACCTGTCCAATTCCCTGTCAGGCACCTGCCTGGGTTGTAGGTTTGGCCCCATCCATTTGGAGCACATAGGAGAGGCAACAGATCGATGTTTCTCTCCCCCTCTTTCTCCCTCCCTTTGCCTGTCTCTAAAATTAAATAAACAATTTTATTTTTATTTTTCTTCTTGTTCATTCTATTACAGTTGTCCCAATTTTCCCCCTTTGCCCTCCTCACCCAGCCTTCCCCCAACTCCCGCCCCACTCCCACAGTCAAGCCCCACACCTTTGTTCATGTCCCTGAGTCATTCATACATGTGCTTTGAATAATCTCTTTCCCTCTTTCCACCATTCTCCCCTCCCCACTTTCCTCTGGCAACTGGCAGACTGCTCCATCTCCTGGTTCTAGTTTGCTTGTTACATTTTGCTCGTTAGAATCCTCTTATAAAAATGAGATCATATGGTATTTGTCTTTAACTGACAGGCTTAACTAATAATACTCTCCAGTTCCATCCATGCTGTTTGCAAAGGGTAGGCGTTCTTTCTTTCTTCTGTGTAGTATCCCATTGTGTGAATGTACCCATTTTTTTAAATCCACTCATTTACTGATGGGCACGTAGGCTGTTTGCAGCACTTGTAAATAGTGCTGCTGCTATGAACTAGATAGGGGTGCATAGGTTCTTTTGAATTGGTGTTTCAGGCTTAGGGTATGATCCCAGCAGTGGAATCACTGGATCAAAAGGCAGTTCCATTTTTAGTTGTTTGAGGAACTTCTACACTGTTTTCCACAGTGTAGACGGTACAGACAAGGCTGTACCGGTCTGCATTCCCACCAACAATGCACTAGGATTCCCTTTTCTCCACATCCTCACCAGTGCTTGTTGTTGATTTGTTAATGATGGCCATTCTGACAGGTGTGAGGTGGTGTCTCATTGTGGTTTTAATCCGCATCTCTCTGATGGTTAGTGATATTGAGCATTCTTTCATATGTCCATAGGCCATCTGTATGCCCTCCTTGGAGAGGTGTCTGTTAAGCCCTTTGCCCATTTTTTAATTGGGTTGTCTGTCTCCCTGGTGTTGAGTTATATGAGTTCTTTACATATTTTGGAGATTGAACCCTTTCCTTTTCATATATCATTGGTAAATATACAAGGTCTGTTCCAAAAGTATTGAGCCAGTGGAAATATAATTAAAACAGTTTGTGTGGCAGATACTTTTGGGACAGGCCTCATAGTCTCCCATACAGTTAGTTCCCTTTTCATTTATATAATGGTTTATTTAGCTGTGAATAAGCTTTTTAATTTGATATAGTACCATTGATTTATTTTTCCTTTATTTTCCTTGCCCTAGAAGATATATTAGTAAAAATAATGCTATGTATAAAT
>PVIW01002188.1:201358-234812 GCA_004026585.1 Noctilio leporinus
GTTTTGTTTTGCTTGTTTTTTTTTTTTTTTTTTTTAAGGTTTTATTTCATTATTTTTAGAAAGAGGGGAAGGGAGAGAGACAGAGAGGGAGAGAGACATCAATGTATGGTTGCTTTTCACCTGCCTCCAGCCACAGACCTGATTGGAGACCTGTTTGCAACCTTGTTATGTGCCTTGGCTGGGGAATCGAACCTGCGACCTTTGGGTTTGCAAGCCGGCACCTTATCCACTGTGCTACCAGCCAGGGCTGCTTGTTATTTTCTATGTGATACTGCAGCATATTGAGGAAAAGAGGGACAAAGTTGAAATTAACTTAAGGGAGGAGATATTTCCTGATGTGAACATGATGACTAAAAATGAGCAAGAAACTGGAGGCCAGCAGACCCAATATTGTTTTGGGTGGTGAACACCAAAAGTGGAGCAATAAATACCAATAAATTGCTTTTAAAGTGCTCAGGATTTGGAGTCAGATAAAAGACATATAAGCCAGGATCCTGGTTTCTGGCTGAGTTACTGATTTTCCCTAAGTAATCATTTCTTTTTATGTTTAAAGTGGGGCTAATACTATTCTTCATACAGGGCTTTTGTGAGGATAAAACAAAGTAGTTCACACGAAGGCCTCAGCATAGTTTTGACTCAGAGTGCTCACTGCTACTACTCGCATTTGTGCATATCAGGGTTTACCTTATGTTCAGGTTGTGATTTAACTTGCAATTGGAAAATAATAGCCAATTAATTTTCTGAAACATTATCTTCTATACTTGTTAAAATTTAACTGAAATTTATTAGGCACATAAAATTGTAGAACTATGAACTTATAAAATAATATGGTTTTTATAGATAAACCTTGAGCTAACCCAGGAGTGAAACTACATTTTACAGCAACAGCTTTCAGGTGAATTATTTGTGCAGTTTAAAAGCCAATGAAAACAACTATATCTGAAATATATTAGGCTATGCATTCATTTATCAATAATACTTTATTAAATGCTACTAGACATAATTAAATGAGGGAAATCTTAAAATACATAGCTTTGAATATCATATTTCTAATACTTCAAAATTATAATAAGTGTTTGAGTCTTTCACTCTAAACTATATGTGACATTTTAGATGTTGGATGATGTGTTCAATTCATCGCCTTAGAATATATTTGAAATTATGATTCTGGAGTTTTTATGGATGACAGAGGTTTGAGAAGTTAGTGAAAGCCTTATTAAATATCTACAAACATACTTATAATTTCCATAAAACCTGGAGTTTATAGTTCCAGATTGTGGGTTCTTGGATTATATAATTAAAGGAGAGAACCTTATGAGGCTCTCTGGGGGCTATCTTCAAGATGCCTTGTTTTGGATATATGGGAATATTTGTAGTAGTAGGAACTCCCTTGACTTCCCTGGAATAGCCCATGTCATTTCTTAGGGAGCATTTAAAAGTGCCTAATGCTGTTTATATAATGTGTCATCAGGGTACTCCCAGGGCAGGGATGGCAGTGGCCACCATAAAGCTCCTGAATTGACAGAACTGAGAGTTGGGATCTCTGTGATGGCCTTTCCTGTTAGAAGTGTCTAAATTAATTGTTGAGCTTTCTTCATATGGTATACTATAGGAATGAATTCATGTAGAATAACAGTATTTTCATTACAAATTAAGTTTTTGGAATTTGAATATTTTAAGAATAAAAGTATGATTGTGTGTGCATGTTTATAGCTTAGTGCATGTATACATAAACACATATAAATATGTATTAATATCATTGCAATCCAATGCTTTAAAATGTTGCCCACCAACATAGAAGCTGTCAAGAAATATCTACTCATGCACTAAAAGGGAAGATTATGAGTTAACTCAGGGCTTCATGTCTGGCAAATAAATCAGTCATTTTTTATACTTAAATTCCTTTCACTGTTGTATAATAACCTGGCATGAGAAATTCTCAGCTTCGCTCTTGCCAGTCACGACCAGGAACCTTGACCTTGTGGCTCAGGATGGTGACTGGAGTACCATTACTGCCTAACCAACTTCCAAAATGTCAGCTACCTATATGCTTACCCACTTGAACCTATGGACGTCATCTTGGCTGCTGTTCCGTTAGGGCACTGTGTTGTATACACGAGTATATACTGAATAACCCACAACTGCATGGTTATACAGCATAAGTTTTAAATGTAGCAATTGCTGCCTACCTGATATTTTCCTACCCACACCTGAAGTTGGTGCTGTTCTCTCCAGCCCTTGCCTGTGCCCCTAAGGGATCTGTCAGTCCCACAGTGATTAGCTGGGGCATGACTAATCCTGAGTTTACACAAGACTGTGATTTCCGTTTTTTTTTAGTGAGAATTTATTCATTCATTCATTCATGAACTCAGTCAACAATTATTGAGTGCTTGCCATGTGTCAAAACTCTGGAACAGGTATTATTTCTATCTAATGCAGCCTATAATTTATTGTAATTTTTTCAAAAGCTTTAAAACCTTTTTAGCAGTCTAAAATCCATAACATAAAGTGATAAAAAGATAATCTAAAACTTGATCATCCAAAACTAAATCAACTAAATGATTTTAAATTATGCACTCATCCAGAGGTAATTCATTATACCAATGGTGACTTTGCTCCTGAGAGGGTATTTCAATGCTGGAGTAATTTTTGGTAGGAACAGCATAAAAAAGGTTGAGGATGTGGGGCAGCATTGCTGTCAGTATCCAAGAGGTAGAGACCTGGATGCTGCTAAACATCCAACAATGTACAGGATAGCTCCCACGACAAAAATTTACCCTGCCAAAAATGTCAATAGTGGTTGAGAAACCTTGCTTTAGACAAATTCTTTAAGGCATCTTTTGAAGATGTTGAGGCAGGCAGTTTGCTTGCTATTATTTGGTAACATGTGTTGGTCTGTATACCATTTATTTCTATATTTCTATATTTAGAATTTTAGTTTTTAGTATGTGCATCAGAAAATGCTGTACATTTATATGAAAAGATATTTAACAATTTAAAATAAACTCTTTCAATGTATTCAATACCAGGGAAGGTCAACAGGTTATTAAGCATGTCTATCTCAATACTATTCTAGAAGGTACTATCAATATTTCTTATACATAAAAATGAACAGTTCTTTCTGCCTGTACCACAGAACAGAGATGAAAGAAGCAGCAAGAGTCAGAGAACAAATGAATGGTCAGTTGGATTGGAATTTTGAGGGCTCTTTGAGACTTTCTATATTGATTGCATTAGAATAGAGATCCTTCAAATGACACTATAGGTTTATTCAAACTTTATCTAATTCCATTTAAATTTATACAAGAGCTCTTTAGGTCAGGATGGTAATAAAATACCAATCAGTGAAGTAAATTAAGTAAGGTTTTTAACTGCCTATTTACCATTTCACTAGAGGTATTTTATTGAGAGATTCAAGTATGAACATTTGGTCTGAGTGTCATTTTAGTGTGAGTATTTCCATGGTGGGTTACTGCATCTTTTTTGAGAAATTTAATAAAAACACATATTTCTGGTTATCATAACTTTAGAAGACATAAATCAACTGAAAATAGTTTTTACTTAATAATATATAAACATACTATAGTGACTAATAATTTTCTTGTATAATAATGGTCTCTGAATTAGAAAGAAATCTTTTAAAATGGGCAAGTATAGCTCTGGCTGGTGGCACTGTGGATAAGGCACCAGCCTGTGAACCCAGAAGTCACTGGTTCCATTCCCCAGCCAGGGCAAATAACCAGGTTGCAAATCAGGTCTCCAGCCAGGTCCTTAGCTGGAGGCAGGTGAAAGGCAACCACACATTGATGTCTCTTTCCCATTCTGCCTCTCTTCCTTCCCTTCTCTCTAGAAATAATATATAAAATCTTTAAAAAAATAAAAAATAAAATAAAATGGGAAGAATCTAGAAGAATAAAGAAACTTAACACATTTTTTACTGACATGTTATCCATGAATAGATTTGCCTACTTTTTTAATGACAAAACTTTTTAAACTTTCTTTTAATAATCAAGACATGTTTTCTATAGGTAATATTTATTTTTTACATATAAACAGCTTGGATATAGATTCATGGGCACATAAAGCCTCTAAAATGCTACTGTTTTTAAATTTAATTTTATTGTTGTTGTGTTATATCTATCCCCTCTTAACTCCCCTCTGTCCCCTTCCCCACCCACCCACTCCCACACAAAGTCAATTCCACTTGTTGTCCATGTCCATGGTTCTTCCATACCAGTTTCTTGACTAAACTGCTCCCCCTTTTTGCTTCCTGCTCCCCCCTCCCCCTGCCCACTGAAGGTCCACTTTATGTCTGCTTTCACTAGTCTACTAAGCTCCTTATACTTCCCTGTTTTGGAAAAAAAAAAATAAAACTAAGCTGCTCCTCAAATTTGAATTATGAAAGTATTCCTTCCTATTTTCTCAATACTCCTTGAATGATGGTAGTTTAAATAAAAATGATTACAGTTTTGCTAAATTATCCTAGAAAAATTAGAGTTTACCTGAATTAGTTTAAATCATAGCATCTCTATTTAATATAGAAATAAATTTGGACATATTATTTAGTTTCTTTATCCCTCAATTTTTTTTTTTTCAAAATGAGAAACAATAAAGGGTTACTGGGAGATGAATTAAATTACATAATGCACACAAAGTGCCTTGTACCTGGTAGGTGCTCTATACATTTTACATAACAATTACAGATACCTTCTCACTTTGTTATAAGAAAAAATGTTTTAATGTAGTTTAGGAGAAAACATTAAGAGTCACAACATGTTTGAATATTTATCTATTTACTTAAAAATGTTTTGTTGTTGTTGTAAGGGAACATGGTTAACTGGCAAATTCAACATTGCTCAGCCATACAAACTTAAGGTGTTTGCAGTTGATCTAAAACAAAATATATGGAAACACTCCTGCACATGAACATAAATAGGCTGTCTCTCTTTCTCTCTCTCTCTCTCTCTCTCTCTCTCTCTCTCTCTCTCTCTCTCTCCATCCCTCCCTCCCTCTCTCTCTCTCTCTCTTTCTCTCTCCTACTCTATGTTTTTGTTTTAGTTTTTCCTTTTTTATTCTAAGTCCCTGGGCTTGCTTTGTTTCCACTGCCAGAATGATCCAAGATGGTAGATGTTCAGCCTCCCTTTATTACTTTTCCTAGAGCAGAAATTATAGGCTTATAATGACATCTAAATACAAACTTCTTACCTCATTTGGGACACTGAGATCCTTGTTTGGCTCTACTATTTTATAGCAAGCAAATATAGTTTCTAAGATAAGCAAACTAAAAAAAAAACAAACAAAATGACTTAAGACAATCTGATGGCATATATTTTCTCTTCTGGGAGAAGTCACAAGAAACTGAGTGTTACCTCATTTTCTTTTCAGAAGGAGGAAAAACCATGTCACAGTGCTGTCAGGGTCACAGACTCTATGCAAAAGATTTTTTTGAGGGGATTCTGTGAATTCAAATGCAGCTGAAATGGAAACAACACAAACTGAAAATGGTAATCAAGAATGTTAATTAAATAAACATAAGTATTTAATGTTATCCTCAAACATAGGTATTATATGTAATTCAACTAATTACTGAACTTGTAATGAACAGGAGAAAGCAGACATTTTTGTGAGCACACACAGACAGGTGCACACACACTAACTGAAGTAATAAGGTAACAAATATTGGTGTTCTGTTTTTGGCATTGTGGAAAAAGATACACTTCGATCCAGACTCCCTCAGAAGTCATAAACTAATAAAAAGGAGAATTCTGACAGGTAAGTGGAGCTACTACCCTAAGAAACTTGCCAAATTTAAGTGACCTTGAAATTCAGTTTTCACATGGGTTTTAGGTTGAGGGCAGAGTGACAGGAGGCAAAACTACTGAGGGTAGGGTGTCTAATAGCTAACTTGTCCTTGCATAAGACCTCAATGGGCTAAATTCTCAATTAAGGTCCTAACTGGAAAAAGACTGAAGGGAAAATTTTCAGTCTTAAAACATGGCATTAGCTTTCTGGGAAAAGAGGCTTTCCCAATAATTCTCAGCTGATCAGTATACAAGCATTTATAGATTGAAGACATATTATCTGGGTGGTTAAAAAAGGCTAATGGTGGTATTTTAGTTCAAAGATGCCCCAGATTGTAACTGTTCTTAGGAACTTGGAAAACAATGAAGACAAATCATGTTATCCCTTATCAAGCCAGGTCTCAAGGAACACTTACATGTAACATTCCAAAGAATGGGAAGTCACTGTCAAAATCAAATGCACAAGGAAACAGGACAACAGGAATGAGCACTATCCAAGCAAACAGACAACTGAATCACACCCCAAAACTTTTAGATATAGATTTATCAGATAACAAAATGGCTGTGTTTAGCATTTTAAAAATACTTGTTTTAAAAAAGAGGATTAAAGTATAAAGTGCTATGAAACTAAACAAGCAGACTTTAAAAATTATAAAATAGAACTTTCAGAAATGAAAAAACATTAAAATAAAAACAGTACTTAGGTTTCATGGATAATTACATACACTATGAGAATATTAGTGAACGAGATAGTGGATCTGAAGAATTTATCCAAAATGTAACACAGTGAGTAAAACACAAAATATGGTAGAAGAGAGACAGGACAGAGTGAAAAATTCTAATATAATTCAAGTTATTGGAGTTCTAGAAATAGAGAAAGAGTGAGGTAGAAGGAACATCAAACAGAAAAACATAGAAATGAGCTAATTTGATTAAAAATGTCAAATTATAATTTCATAAGCCAAGGTAAAAGTACAGAATGTAGACTAACAGAAAAATCTAAAAACAAAAAGAAAAAATAAATAACTACAAGAGAAAAAGAAAGTAAACTTCTCAGCAACAATAATGGAAATAAAAAAAAATAGTAGCATATTTCAGTATGATGAGAAAAAGTATATCAGTCTAGAGTTCTATAATTAGCAAAATAACATTGAAAAAAGAAAAATATATTGTCAGATGAGAAAAACTGAGTTTATAATAAAAGGTACTCTCTCTCTAAAAAATTCAAAATATGTACTCCAGACAAAAGGAAAGCAGTTCCATTTGGAAGATGCAAAAGGGATTAAAAAGGAAGTAGTGGGGCCCTGGCTGGTGGCTCAGTGGATTGGCACTGGCCTGCGAACCCAAGGGTCGCTGGTTCGATTCCCCAGCTAGGGCGCAAAACCAGGTTGCAAGCCAGATCTCCAGCCACGTCTGTGGCTGGAGGCAGGTGAAAGGCAACCATACATTGATGTCTCTCTCCCTCTCTGCCTCTCTCCCTTCCCCTCTCTCTGAAGGTAATAAATAAAATATTTTTTAAAAAATAAGGAAGTAGTAAATATGTAAGTAAATAAACAAAATTGAATGCACAAAGCAATACTTCTCTTTGGGTTTAAAACAAGGTGAAACTTTTCTGGCTGATGTGGCTCAGCTGGTTGAAGCATCACCTTGTAAACTGAAAGGTCTTGGATTTAATTCTGGGTCAGAGGGCACATATCTAAGTTGTGGGATCAGTCCTCAGTTGGGGTGCATGTAAGAGGCAACCATGGATTTTTCTCTCTCATATGAATATTTCTCTCCCTTGCTCTCTCCCTCCCTTCCCCCCTCTCTCTAAAATCAATAAGAAAAGACTTCCAGTCAAGATGGAAGCATAGATAAGCACGGCTTGCCTTCTCACACACCACATCAAATTTATAACTAACCTATAGGACAACCATCACTCAGAATCATCAGAAGTTGAATTGAACGGAAGTCTGACAACTACAGAATGAAAGAAACACATCCATCTGGTAAGAGATGCAGAGACACAGAGGTAGTGAATAGGCTGGTCCCACACCCACATGTGGTGATAAAAATTTGAGAGGGATATCTCAGTAGTGAGGAGCCCTAGCCCCACACCAGGCTCCATAGCCCAGGGTTCCAATACCAGGAAGGTAAGTCCCCACAACTTCTGGCTGCAAAAACCAGTGCACTTTGAGTCAGTGGGAGAAACTTCTGGAGTCCCAAGCAATTCCTCTTAAAGAATCCACACACAGACTTACTCAAACTCACTTTCTCTGAGCTCCAGCACCAGGGCAGCAGCTTGAAAGGCACCAGTGGCAAACAGGGAGAAACAAAAGTGTCTGGCACCAAGGTGAGAGCTGGGGAACAGCTTTCTCTCAGACAGGAAGTCAAGTAGAGGCCACAGAGTCAATAGGCAGGTACCATATCTGAGACCCCATCAACCTGGCTAACACTGCCTTGTCCTGGAGATCCCCTGAGGCTCCATCCCACCCAATTTACTGGCCCAAGCAAACTGTTAACTGGGACTTTTCCATATGAATGGCTAGTTTTAGTTCATGTTTCACAGCTTCCTAAATTCTCTCAAACAAGCAACAGCTGCTTCAGCAAACCCCCAGCCTCGTACCTCTTGCTAGAGGCTCCAGGCCTGGCACTGGTAGGAGCCAGCCTAGATTTACAGCTTGGCTTTGCCTGGATACCTCCAAGGAAACACAAGTGGCAGCATCTCAAATTGCTTTATAGCTCAGGCAGGGTGGCCCTGGGAAGAACATTTGTGGGGGTTGACCTTGGCCTGCACCATCCAGGAAACCCCAAAACCTGCACACCCACTAGACATCTACAGACCAAATGAGAGCACCACCCCTGCACAGTTGATTCTACAGAGGGTGGAGATTGGTAATTCAATGGTCACAGCCAGTCCTTGCAGCTGACTGGCCTGGATAAATCCCTCCCATTGACCTGCTGACAACAATGAAGGCTCAAGCAAGAGGTGGATGTACACAGCCCACATGGAAGGTGCACCTTGAGTACCCAGCTTGGGTGATAGGGGAGGCTATGCCACTGGACCCTACAGGACACCTACTACAATAGGTACCACCAAGACAGGGAGTCATAGCAGCTCTACCTAATACATAGAAATAAACACAGTGAGGATACAAAAAAATAATGTAGAATTATGATAACCCATAATATTTACATATAACTCAAGAAGGCACAATCAGATTTAAAGGTTTAATAAGGTAATTGTTTTTAAAGATATGAAAATTATCATTTGAAATTTTGATAGGTTAAGAAGGCAATCTGAAAATGTTAAGGTAACCAATGAAATAATAGAAATAGAAATTATAACTTTCAAATCTGTTAAAAAATGAAAGGAAAGAATCTAATAAATATTTTAAGAAGGTAAAAGTAACAAAAACATAGATTCAAATTAAGTAGGACAAACAGAAAACAAATACATAGAATAGGAGAAATAATTCCAAATATAGCTTCTCTCACTTCTGAGCCCTCAGTTTGTAGATATTTGCAATAATGACTTGTATAGGTTTTATCAACATTTTAATATCTATAATGAAAACCAAATATGATAGATCCACATTTGCACCAGTGAAAAGTTAAGTTCTGTGTGTGTTCAGAAAGGTTTCACAGGTTTTGCAGAAGTACTCAGCTGTTTTCCTGACAACGTCTTATCGCTTGCTAATGTTATTTTTCTGAGGGTTTAGCTTTTGTGTTTGCTTCTGACAGTTATCTTTGGGCACTAACATCTAGATCCAATTTAGATAGAATCCCTACCATATTTAAAATATAACTTCTTTGTTTAGTTATGTAACAGTATGTATTTATAATTAAGCATAGAAAGTCAAGATAATTTGCATTCAATACTCCACAGAATAATACACATTAAGATACAGCATACTCAATAACATCCATTTAGAACTAATTATCTTGGTGAATTGGTTTTAAAATATTCTATGTAATGTGGAAATCTTTAGTGCTTTGGTACGTGAGTTTTAGAAGGTTTTAGTGATGTTTGTGGAAATTGACTTCCATTTTTGTATTATTATTATACCATAATATTATTTGCAGGAATATAAAAGTATTAAAATATAATTAAAGATTTCATTAGAAGATAAGGATTTTTTGATCTTGATTTAAAAATTAAAAAATAAACTCATCTAAAACCTTAGGATATCATTTGAAAACGGAAGGGTAAAACAAAGATACATTGTACAAACAAACAATAGTTAAAAGCAGAATTCTATTATAACTACCTAATTTTCAGACAAAATATAGTTTAAGACAAAACATTAGTAAAGATAAAAGAGTAATTAAAGAGCGGAGAGAAATTTCAGTTTACTGGCAAAATATAAGAATTTTAATTTGCATGCATCTATTTAATAATGGTCTTCATATGTATGCATGTAAGATGAAAAGACATATAGGATCAGAGTGAGAAATTTTAACACATTTGTTTAATAACTGAGAGATCAGGCACATAAAATCAGTGAGAATATAGAAGATCTGAGTAACCAGTTTAACCTAATGAATCAATTGCAAACTGTTCATTTTGTTTAAGGGCACATACATAGAACTTTCACCAAATTAACCACATATTATGCCATAAAGCCAAGTTCGGCAAACTTTAAATGACTGGTGTCATGTAGAAAGTTCTAGCAACAATGAACTAAAGTTAGAAATAATTAGTGAAAAGGTAAGACAAACCTCATACTTTTGAAAATTAAACATTTCTAAAAAAAACACATAGATCAAAGAAGAATCATATAAAAATTAGAAAATACTGGGAACCGAATGATAATAAAAATGCTGCAAACCAATTTACGTGATGAAGCCATTGTTGTTCTTAGTGGAAAATATAGGACTTTATGTCATTATGTTAGAAACTTAAAAAGCCTCAAAGCAGCTGAGTTGAAGAAATTAGACAAAAAACACTGAACTTATCCTCCAAAAATTGAAGGCAGGAAATAAGAAAAACAATGGAAAGAAAACATAAAATAGCAAAAATGAACAAAGCTAAAAATTAATTATTTGAAATGGGTAACAAAATTGACAGATGCTGGTAAGACTAAGCAAAAAAAAAGCAAATATACCACCCTATATATAAGATGTATATAAGGTGTGAGATATATATATATATATATATATATATATACGCACTAGATAATTACCCAGCCATAAGGAAAGATGAAATACTGCCATGATTTCAACAACATGGATGAATCTTAAGAATATCATGACTAGCAAAATAAGTGAGACAGTAAAAGTCAAGAATCATATGATTTCACTCATATGTAGGATACAAATCTGAAAGCAACAAATGAACAAACAAGATAAACAAAAAATCAAAGGCACAGATAACAGTATGGTGGTTCACAGGGAGAAAGGAAGGCAGCAAACGGGTAGTAAAAGGTAACTGGGGCAAATACATGGTGATAGGAGGTGATCTGATTTTGGGTCACAAACACATGAAATATACAGATGATGTATTATAGAATTGTACACTTGAAACCAATGTAACTATTAACCAATGTCACCTCAATAAATTTAACTGAAAAATTAAAAAGAGTGAAACAATAATATTAGTAATGAAAAGGGGGCATAACTAGGCACTCTTTATAGTTTAAGTTATAGGCAATATTTAAATATTATGCCAATAAATATAAAATGTTATATAAAATAAGCTCATAGAAAAATGTAAATTTAACTTAAGGAGAAGTAGGGATAAAAACTAAATAAAAGTTTGATTGAGAAATTGAATCGGTAGTTAAATGTCTCCCTTTCCTTCCTTTTCAAAAAGGCTCAAACACCTTAACCCTAATTTCTACCAAATATTCAATAGATGAATTTATACCAATCTTACACAAACTATTCTAAAGTATACAAAGAGAAGAAATGTTCTCAGTTTACTTTATGTAGCTCTCCTTATCCTTGGTTTCAAAACCTAAGAGGATGGTATAAGAAAAATCCCTGGCTAAACTGACCTGTGAAGATAGATATTGATTAACAAACTGATTCTAAAATTTATGTTGAAAAGCAGAATCCAAACTAGCAAAGACACTGCTGAATAGAACAAATTTTGCCTAAGATAAATTGTAAAGAGTAATTATAAAATTGTATAATGAAGCCAGTCAACAAAACCGAAGAGTTTCCAGAAATAGGATGAAACATATAAAACTCAATTGGTAAATTGGACTTTCATATTAATGGCAATAAAGAGAGCTTTAAAAAAAGAGCATTGAAATAATTATGGGCAACAATAAAATTGGACCTAAATACAAACACAAAAATAATTTTCAATTGATGTAATGATAGAGAATTATTTGTATGCCTACAGCATCCAGAAGATTGTTAAAACAAGATCCAAAAATGCACTAAGTGGTAATATTAAAATAAAGAACTTCAGCCTCAAATATCCATAAAGTAAATAAAAACATAAAATAAAGAATTTCAGTTCAAAATACCCATAAAGTAAATAAAGCAAAAGAATTGGAAGATATTTGCAGTGTATACATATAATGAGAAAGAATTAAGAGTTTAGGATGTTAGAGATATCACACAAAATCAACAGGAAAAAGACAAACAATGTAATAAAATGGACCAAAAAGAGAAAGCACTTGAGAGAAACAAAAAGCCAAAAAATATATGAGGTTCACCCTCATTAAGAAACGGAAGAATGGAAATGAAAACTATAAAGAATATGAAATTTTGCCTAATTTAAGAGCCACCAGACTACTATGAGCTCTTGGTGGACATGTAAATTAGAACCATCACTTCAAAAGAATTTGATATTTTCTTTGTTTTTGTTTTTGTTTTGTTTTAGATTTCATTATTTTTGGAGATGGGGATGGGAGAGAGAGAGGGAAAGAAACAACAATGTGTGATTGCCTCTTGTGCATGCCCAACTGGGGACCTGGCCTGCAACCCAGGCACTGGCGCTGACTGGGAATGGAACCAGCCACCCTTTGGTTTGCAGGCCAGTGCTCAATCTGCTGAGCCTCATCAGCCAGGGTTGATTATTTTCCAATTGAGTTGAAGATACACCAATTCTATGACCTACAAAGTCAATTCCTGTCTATATTTTTAAAAGCAACATACACATGGATACCAGGAAATAATGTGCAAGGATATTATTTGAAGCAATGCTTGTTAACAGCAAAACCACCCACCACCCCCAAAAAACTGGAAACAACCCAATAGTAGACTTAATAAATAAACTGTGGAATATTCATACAAGGGAACACTAACCAACTTGAAAATGAGTTAATTACAACCACATACAATATTTATAAATCTCTAAGAAGCAAAAAAAGAAAAAAAAAAAAAACAAACAAATTCAAGAAGATACTTGACAACTTCATTTATCTAAAGTACTAAAACCATGCAAAGAATAAACAATATCCTGCTTGCAAAAACAAACATACTTGATAACAATTTTAAAAAGCAAAAGAATGATAGAGAGAGGGGGAAGGCCTGGGAAAAGAGATTGGAGAACAGCATTTAGGAGGCTTAGAAAGTATGAAATCAGTCAATCTTCAGGTTAGAAAAGATGCTGAGAATGAAGACCAATTTGGATGGAAGTTGCAAACTACTAAACTATATGATTCGTGTACATAGACAATATATATTCTCATATTAGCATGTAGATTAGATGAGATTCCTTTCAACTAAATCATGGAAATATACATTTCCAGTTATGAAGGCCCCCAAACTGGGGATGCTTGGGAAAAGGAATGAATGCTATAGTAAACTTTATTATTGAAATGTGAATTTACCTAATCTCTACCTCAACAGACTCTTAAATAGTTCAGGGGTTAGTTTAGGACCACATAGGAAGTCAACCACAAGTTCAAAAAAATAGCTAGAATACTATTTTAAAGAGTTATTTAAGTCCTAGGAACTTTTATTTTTTACCTCAATTTAGTAGACATAGTAATTTCTGCTCTGGGTGCCAGCTGAGCATTGCAAGTGCCATTATATCTGAAGGCTTCAACTTGTAAAACACATGTAGAGGAAAAACAGAGGGATTTGAAAGAAGTAAGACCTGTGCACAGCCAAAAAAAAAAAAATCAAACTACTATTTAAGATGGAAAACTCCAAGAAGAATAAGTTGTAGTTCCAGTAGCTTAAAATAAAGTTGAGTTGTATTATGGGAATGGGGAGGATCTGACTCAAAAACCAAATTCACTTTTTACTATGGTTTTACACTGTCTCTAGGACAACTTTCACAAAAGTGAGTTCTGCAATACACCATTTCTGTGATATATTTCACAAAAGTAACATTCCAGAGTAAAATAAGTACTAAAGGAGAAAAAAACTGCTTAATTTGCTATAATATATCTAAAACACTATCATTTAACATGCAATAATCATATAAGTTATTGACATATTTTAAATGTTTTGTATTAACTCTTCAAAGTCCAATATGTTCTTTAAATATGTGTAAAAATATTTATGTGTGTAAATGTACTTTTACATGTGTTTGGTAATATTGTAATTCATATTACTTAAAAGAGTAATTCTTTAAACAAATGAATTAATGTAGGCATTTTGACATAAGGAAGAGAAAACTTTGTATTAATATGATTTGAGAGGCTGACAGAAGGCAGTAATTAAATGGTGAACTGTCTGGATGTGAAAGGAAAAAAAAAGTACACGTTGGTGGTTACAGAATAGACAGGGGGATGTTAAGAAGAATAAAGGAACTGGAGAAGCCAAGGAACTTATATGCATGACTCATGGACATAAATGAACTAAGGGTGGCATTGCCAGAAGAAATGGGGTACTACGTGGAGGGGGACAAAGGGGAGGAAATTAGGACAACTGTAATAGCAAAATAAATAAAATATATTTAAGAAAAAAAAGAAAGTGATAATAATCCAGGGATTCTTACACTGGGTTGTAGGGTAACGTGTTTCGTACAGTATTGCAGTGCTGTGTCTGTATTTTATACATCTTATTCAATTATTCAAATCTATACACTATTTAATGAAAAAACTATCTTCAATAAGTGCTGTGGGGCAAATTCATATTCATAAATATAATAACTGGAGAAATGGCTTTTTAAAATTAATTTATTGTTGTGTTATAATTGTTTCTTTTTCCTCATTGCTCTCCCCTGCGCAGCCCATCCCGTCCTCTCTCCCACAGTCAATCCCCACCTCGCTGTCCATGTCCATGGGTCATTCATACCAGCTCCCTGACCATAAATCCTTCCCCTTTTTTTTCCCCCTCTTCCTCTCTCCCCACCTCTCCTGTCACTATCAGTCTGTTCCTTGTTTCCATGTCTCTGGTTCCATTCTGCTTGTCTGTATGTTTTGTTCATTAGTTTCCTGAATTAAGTGAGATCATATGGTATTTGTCTTTTGCTGCCTGGCTTATTTCACTAAGCATAATGCTCTCTAGTTCCAACTGTGCTTTTGCAAAAAATAGAAGTTTCTTCTTTCTTTCTGTTGCATAGTATTCAATTGTGTAAATGAATTAATGTTTTTTGATCCATTCATCCACTGAAGGGCGCTTAGGCTGTTTCCAGCACTTGGCTATTGTAAACAGTGCTGATATGAACATAGGAGTGCAGAGGTTTTTCTGAATTGGTGTTTCAGGTTTCTTCGGGTATAGTCTTAGCAGTGGAGTTGCTGGATCAAAGGGCAGTTCCATTTTTAGTTTTTTGAGGAAATTCCATACTGAACTGTCTTCTAACAGTTCATTTCCTGAGACATTGATGTTACCTGAGAATATCCTAGGAACTAACAGGGTAGATCTGATTCAGCTTGGTGCAAGTTCCTAAATATCTTTTTTCGTTGTAAACCCTCTCTGACATGACTAAGCCATTTTTGATAAGGAGAAGCGATGAACAAACAACAGGACAAGGATAGCTCACAAATCTTTACTATTCTTAATTTTCTTAAGATTGCTGTAAGGAAAGGGTTAAAATATCTTGACAGTAAAGCAGTTTGATCTGAATCAATTTGTTGGGTGGGGATACTTTAACTGAGGTTAAGTGGAATGCACTTACAGAAAGTAAATGGGGTTTACTTGCAGATATTCCACATCATCTTGTCTTCATTGAAATTATGATACTTTTTATGTGAAAATACCTTAACTGGTTTTAAGTCTACATTTTGAGCTACCAACTCTAGTTGTTTTTTAAAATAGGATATTAAATAGAAACATCTTTGTCAAGCATATACTCTTGAGATTTTTTCCCTTCAGTTCTATGTGGATCCTTATGTCTTTCCTGATTAGTGTTCTCTTAATTGTTCTCCTCTTTGCTTAAGGCATAATTGTTGTTCAAGGAGCCATATTTAAGAGGTACTTAGCTATTGCTATTTGAAGTTACTGCTGCCTTGTAGAGATGTGCCTTCAATTAATTGTAGATCAAGGCCTAAGCTTACTCTCTTATCTTGCTAGACTCCATTTACTGCCTTTTCCAAAGCTCAGCAGGCTAGTGAAGATAAATTGAATGTAGCAGTAACAGCTATCATCTTTGCTTTTAGCTAATTTGAAGGCACAGTTTTTAAAATGAAAAACACAAAATAACTGATGTATTATTTTAAATTCAGCTGCCTTAGAAACTTTCAGTTGTAAATGAACTTACGTGATTAATATGGAAAATAATTCTGCTCTCCTTCACCCCAATGCTCCATTCTGTGTTTTAGTTGTATTTGTGCCAAGAAGTTCTGGCAATCTGTACATCTTTTTTTTTTTTAACCTCAAAAGTAAATAACAAAACACAGACTCCATGGTTGTGTAGTGGATTTTGCCGAGTATTATGGCATGGAAAGCTGCATTAAAATTCCCCCAAATTTTCCTACTCCTGCAAGTGCATCTTTGGAATCATTCCATTGTGTGTGTGCGCACATACACGTTTATGATTTCTAAATTGGTATTATGTTTACCTGACTAAAACTTCCAAAAATTAAAAATTATTGAGTGGTTCCTCATTATTCTGAATGATACCTAAATATTAAGCAGAGCCCTGGCTGATGGAACGGTGGATAAGGTGATGGCCTGGAAACCCTAAGGTCACTGGTTTGATAACCAGTCAGGGCACATAACCAGATTGCAAGCCAGCTCTCCAGCCAGATCCTTAGCTGGAGGCAGGTGAAAGGCAACCATACATTGCTGTTTCTCTCCCTCTCTGCCTCTCTCCCTTCCTCTCTCTGTAAAAATAATAAATAAATAAAATCTTTTTAAAAAGCTGAATAAAATATTTAAAATTTTTTCTAAGAGCATAGATGGGCTAACAAGATAATGAAGAATTACTTAGCCAAACTCTAGGATAAGCTAAAAATCCAGAGGCTTAAGCTCAAAACTAAAAGCTGCCTTTGCCCAAAGAAACAAGGAGCTGTGGAACTGAGCTTTTTGGCAGCTCCTGGGGCAAAAGGACCGACTTCAAAATCCATTCCTACCTACCTACAGGGTTTGAAAAGAGCTGCACCTTCTGAGAAAGGGCAAACCAGAAAGAAAGAAACCCTTTCTTGAACCTGCAACCTCAGTAGATGACAGTTTCATAAAGCCCCAAACCAGTGGCAAAAGTGAATGAAAATTCTCTTTTGAGGTCTCACATTATTTCTGTAATTAATTTTTTTCAATATAATGACTAGACATATAAAAGAAAATACCATAATTAGAACCAGCATAGAAAAGTAGACAATAGAATAAAATCATAAAGAATTCAGATATTTCAATTTAAAAATATATAAGGCAGCTTATGCTTACAAGCTAAAAATATTTTCAAAAGGCTTAAGAAGTAGAAAGTTATTTTGAAAACTGATTTAAAGTTAAATCAATTTTTTCACTCTAAAACTATAACAGTAAGAACTCAGTGAAAAGATCTAACAACTAACAAGAAATAGCTGAAAAGAAACTTAGTGAGCTGAAAGATAGGTTAGAATAAATCTTCCAGAATGCAGCATAAAAAAGCAAAACAATGAAAAATGTAAATGACATACTAAGGGATATAGAACGTAGACTGAGAAGATCTAAAACACATGGGTAGGAACTGAGTTTTGGAGTTTGTCCCTCTAGACTCAGAAGACTGCAAGGAGGAGATGGTGTCGTAATAAAAAGGCAGCATGAGGGAGGCTCATGGCTTTGGAACTATTCTCTACCTTGACTGGGGTAAAGGACACGTGGGCTCTCCATATGTAATAAAACTGTATAAAGCTAACCATACAAATAAGCACAAGTAAAACTAGAGAGATCTGAATAAGATTAGAGGAATGTATAAATGTTAATTTCCTAATTGTAATATTATGCTATAGTTAACAAAATTTTAACATTGGGGAGAACCATGAAAAGCACAAGTGAGATCTCTCTGTATTATTTATTTCTGCATGTAAACCTATAATTATCAATACAATCTAAATTAAAATAAAAGCATACATCTGGACATACAATAATGAAAGTGCAGAATACCTGAGGCAAAGGGGAAATCAAACACAACAGGAGTAAGAAATGGTAGGATGCCTCCAAAGTAACAACAAGAGCTTGACTGACAACTTACTCCTTAACAGCAACCAAGGATGCTAAAAGTCAGTAAAATAGTATCTTCAATGTTTTAAGATAAATAGCCATGAAGTTACCCTCTAAAATGAAAGTAAAATATTCAGATAAATGAAGGAAGGGAGCATTCAACACCCACAGAATTATATTAAAAATAAATTCAAAAGGATGTTCTTAATAAAAATAAAGATGATCTCAGATAAAAGATTTGAGAGGCATAAAGGAATAAAGAGCGAATGAAATGTAAATATGTTAGTATGTGAAAGATAAGTTATCAGCCAGATTCAGGACTTGGTAACATTAAGACAGGGTAGTATAATTAAGAACACCCAGTGAGATAAAAGAAAGAGCTTAGAAACAGTCATGCATGTATGGACATTGTATTAAGCAGTGAAGAACAGTGGAAAATAATATCATTTAAATAAATAGTGCAGCAATAGTTAAGTGTATATGTGGAAAAGTAAATGTGGATTCCTATCTTACATCATTCACAAGTGGATGATGAGGCACTTAAGAGGGACAGGCACAAGGATAGAGCTGTTGAAATAAGTTTGCATAATATATCATTGATATCTGCAAATGGAAGTATCTCCCAAATAAGACCCCCAAAAAGCACAAACTATAAAGGAAAAGACTAATAAATATGACTATGTTAGAATTATAAATTTTATTCATCAAAAGGTGCTATAGATTACCCACAGAATGGGAAAAGATATTCACTAACAGAGTCATATCCATAACATACAATGAACTTATACAAATCAATAAAAAAATGAGAAAATTCAATAGAAAGAAATGGGCAAAATATAGGAATAGGCACTTATTCAAAAGAGCCCAAAAGCTCAATAAGCCCAAAAGTGCTTGACTTCACTTAGAATCATGGAAATGCCAGTTAAAATTGTAATAAGATAACAATTCTATTACTGTCCCCCACCCAGATCAGAAAAATTTGAATTCTCAAAAGACAATAAGAAGAAAAACAGGTCAATTTTAAAGACTGGCATAATCTTTTAACAGACCCATCACTAAAGATATTCAGATGAAAACTAAGTGAATGAAAAGATTCTCAAAATCACTGATCCCTAGATAAATGCAAATTAAGGTCGCAGCAAAAAGCAACTAAACACCTCTTCAAATGCCTACAGTTAAAAACACTGACCAACTGTTGGTGAGAATATAGAGGAACTAGAACTCCTATATGCTACTGGAAATGTCAAGAAAAATTCTTTTTATATTGTTGCATATATTTTGAGTCTGGAATATGGCTGTCTCCTAGTTTCACACAAAAAATGTAATTTGTGGTGGCTTTTCTGTTTTCCAGTATGAGTGGAAATGCCAACTTTCATAGCCATGGCCATCTTGAAACATTCCTTACATTTTTAGGCCCTTCAATTAGTAATTTTGAAAGGCTGATTACAGGTGCCTTTTTAATACTAAACTTTAAGTGGTTATAAGGGATTGTACAGTCCTATCATGTAACCTAGCTGAAAGAGTATTTTCCTACACTATGCTACTTCTTATCCCATGAAGATTAACCGGATCCAATTTACTCAGCAAAACAGAATGAACATTGCAATCAGAAAAATTAAGGGTGAAGGAAATCAAAGCAACTTATACCACCCTACAGCCATATTTAGTGTAATAAATAGATGAAGAAAATAGGCAGACATTCTCACCCAAGGCATGTGAAATGTTTGAAGTTCATTCAGTGGACAGAGAATGTTTACCCTGCTGCAGACTCACAGAGGAATTTGAGATTACTCACCTTTCTCCTGAGAGCACAAGTCTCATTCCCGATCTCCAGGGGAGAGCTGCATGTGTGCACAGAGAACGGTTAGGGCACAGCACTGCAGTTTCATTTTTAGGTTTTGAACAGAGATGAATCCAAAAGGGCCTTAGGAGTGCCTTACCGCATTTCTCCTGATAGATATTGGATATTCTGTGCTTGATAAAACACTAAAAAAGGTTTTCTCAGGAGCAGTTTGTTTCTGTATACTTGTGTGTTGGTTTTCAAGAAATACCCAACTCTGTTCCCCCATCACAACAAATTCTAAATGTCTTTTCCCTTTTCTTACCCCAACCAATTCCTACAAATTTTATCTTATATTCACAGGACTTATTTTACTGTATTTATTCCTAGGTCTGTCTTCTCTTAATTGTTTTAAGAAGTCTCTCTTTTGAAAGGTAAAACAGAAATATGAGAGAGGAATTGTGTGTGTGTGTGTGTGTGTGTGTGTGTGTGTGCATGTGTGCGCAAAAGTACCCATGTTGGGTATGGGTTATTCCAAAAAGGGTGGCGAATGGAGAAGGAGAAGAAAAGACTGAGTTAAGTGTTAAAATGGGGCCAACACAGGGATAACAGAAAATATTTTTAAGTAATATGTACCATAATTTAAACTAGATGTTAACTATGTCAGGATAGGAGGCAATTGCCTGAATTAAGCAAAAGTTTTTTTTGTTATTGTTGTTTTGTTCATTTGTTTGTTTTTAAGATTTCATTCATTGTCTTTAGAGAGAAGGACAGGGTAGGAGGAAGAAAGGGAGAGAAGTATCAATGTATGGTTACCTTTCACCTGCTTCTAGCTATGGACCTGGCTGGAGACTCGGTTTGCAACCTGGTTATTTGCACTCACTGGGAATTGAACCAGCAACCCTTGGGTTTGCAGGCCAGTACCTATCCACTGAGCCACCAGCTAGAGTTTAAGCAATAGTTTATAGAGTTAAATCAACCTAAAGGTGGAAAAATAATCTAAATGTTATTTTTAAATTTGTAACCACGTCTGAACAGAATGAACTAAGATCACAGGCAGAAACTTGTAAGATGTCCTCAGTCCAACCCTGATTTTTAAGTAGCTGTCTTAGTATTTGTACAATAGGTGTAGTACTCTGAAAAAGGGATGCATTTTGGAGCCAAATGAACTTGGGTTAAAAAAGAAGCTTCACTACTACTTTTCCTTTGAGTATTTATGGGTTAAATAATGTCAAGTAAAAATATTGAATAAAATATATGCTGCACACATTTTCTAACTATAATCAACAAGCAAGTCTGGCACAACATAGCTACTGTCAGGTTGACAGTGCACATGCATGTGTTTTGAAGGTATTATTCTGCTCATATGGTTGTTTCTATAACGTAAACTCAACAAGGCACTGCAGTATAGAAAGAAAGTGGTTATCAAAGTACCTGGATCTAAGAGAAGAGGCAGGGGGAGAACATAAAAACTTGGGTACTGGACAAAACACAGCAAAAGGATATTTAGGATTGTCATGGTTTTATTTACCAATCCTAAATAAAGAGATCTTAGAAAGAAATAGGCATTCCAGTAAAAGAAGTGCTCCTTTTCTAAATGTAGGGTGTGACAAGGATTCCTAGAAAGGAGTACACATGGGCTTACATTAAACACAGTGAAATTCTGTCTGTGTTGTACACAAAACAATATTTACTCTTTATTCTTAGTGACTAAAAAAGAAGGTCTAAACATTATTTTCAATAGTGCTTAGGGAAGAGTTTTATCAACTCTAATCAATGAACTTGTAGAAATAATCACTGACACTTTCTTCCAAGAGTCCGGAAAACATCAGTAACTTCACAATGTGTTTGTTCCTAGCTTAGGAACAAACCCTTGATCAGTCTTTTACTCTAATGATTGTAATTTCTTTATCACTTTGCAACTGTGATTTGTTTTATAAATAATTAAACACCTTTTGCATTATCACACTGTCTGGTTCATTTCCCATATTGAGGAAGTGGCTTGTGTACTTTTAGGAGGCTATGATCTTGAAATACTACAGGGAATAGGATTCTTGAATTAATTATCTTCCAGATGAGGCATGGTCTATAGACAGGGTGAAAGGAAGGAAGGTATAATTCTCTGGAACAGAAAAGGAAACTAGCACAAGGGATTATTGCAGTGTTAACTATTGCTAGTAGATAGTTTAAGAGATAAAAACTATGGCAGTGCTGTGGGTATTTTATACCCATATATTTAGGTAATGAACTTGACTGTTAAGGATTAAATTATGTAATTATCTCAGCAGAGCATGTTTTATCATGCTTTGCTACAATGTGTGAAAATCTTGAAATTTAGTATTTACCAAGCCCTTTGCAAGTGATTCAAAGAACTGGCCCGTCCAGTGAGTTGGGAGCTGGCAGGGCTTCCATTAGGTAATAGTCACTCTAGCAGCGCACTTGCTTGACCTTGAAAGGCATCCACAAATTTCAGAATTAGACAGAACAAGGGAACAAACTAGAACCAGTATAAATAAACACAAGAACTTGATCTTAACTTGTAGCCACCCTAACACACCCCAGGTGTGTTAATCGAATGAATTTTATACCAGAAAAAGATAACCAAAGTGAGGAACTAAAGTATCAAAGGGATGTATTTTTGCTCAAAACATACCCTTTCATTAAAAATATGAATATTCCCCAGTAAAGTTTATTATTAGTGTCATTAAATGATTTTTGCTGTTTGTAAATATATTAGATTTGTTAATTTTCTAAGGAGCAAGCAGAAAAATAATAATAGCTTCACTTTAAAAGAGTTTCAGCTGATGCTACTGATTAAGTATCAGAGAGATTACTATACATCGACTTTTTAAATAGAGGACGTACTGTAGAATCCATCAAAGAAATATTTTTAGTGTAAGAATCATAAAGCTAATTATTCCTGTTAATGTTATCTAGGATAGTTGCAATGCTATTATAGTATGTTTCCTTTGCACACATGGATTGCAAATCAATAAATATAATGCCAGCTCTTTCTAGATTCATAAACTCAAATTAACTAGAGTCGTTCCCTTTACAGTAGCCGGAAGCATGCAGCAGATGGCACTAAGAACATTTAGCAAAGCGGCCAGGAAGAGGTCCTTCCTTAATTGCTTCTTCAGGATCAGAAAACTGTCTGCACAATGAGATATGCTAACTAACTGAATACGGCCTTCTCGAGACCAGTTACACAAGCTGCAGATGCCATACTTACCTCTTATTTTAGAAGAACTTTGAGAATCGAAATAAACATAGACATAATACCATGTTGCGACTCTTCCAGAATTAGAACACTATGATATTTTCTGAAATATGAGCTGTCGCAGCCATTACTTTTAAATTCTCAGGTTAAACACATTCGTTTTGGCTTTGGAAACAGAACATACAGGTGTGTAACTTTCGTACTCCAAAAAATACAAGATGGTTTATACAGTAGGTGGTAGAGCAAATGCCTGAGTGTTCCCACAGTATGGCCCTTGCTTTTACTTCGTGCCTTCCTCTCTGTGCTGCCACTGAAGTGGCGGGGAAGCATGGCTTAGTCCCAGTTATGCTCTTATTCCCTACTGTGTGCTTCTCTTTAGCAAACTTGTTTGCAGCAGTATTGAATTGTGAAGTTACAATCCCTTCAGATACCCAAAAACACATGACTAAACCATAGATAAAAACTGAGCCAGGCTGATGTCTATTCAAAAAAATAAAAATGAAACAAATTTCTGAGTCAGTGTTCTGCTTTTTAAAATAACCTATGTTACAGATGAATTTCTTCTCTGTCCACAGTGCAAATTTCATCATTTTTTTGGTCCACAAGTAGCTTTTATGTACATTTTTCCCATCAATAATGTATATTTATATCACAAGTATATGGTGCAATGTGTTTTGAAATACATTCATTATACAATGGGTAAATAACTTTTTAGTCCCCCTCAGTGATTAAACCTTTATTTAAAGAAAATGAGTTCATTAGGTGATATGGATAGACAAAGCCTAAATGAACCTTCATCATACAATGATATTCTGTCTCCATAAATGATTTGCAATCACAATACTCGGCTATTCCACCTGGCCTCCATCACCCATATATTCTAAAACTGACAGTATTGAAAGCTTTTTGTGATTTTTTTGCTATCACTAATTGAGAGTTCTAATTAGATCAATTCTACATACAATACAGATGAAAATAAATAGAATGCCACTTGCTATAAAATATGAAGTAGAGATATCAAATATCATTCTTTTCTCATTTCTTTACATAGAAAATATTCCTTCCAGGATAATTGTATAGAGGGAGGAAGAAAATCATGGGTTGATGAGGTCAGAGAACCTGAGAGCCCCATATACCAAACTATAACACAGAGTACTGACTTGTGAATTTAATATTGATCATTTATTGAAGGTTCTCCATCTTTAGAAACAGGTTTCAATCATTTCTGCCAGTCCTCACAGGTTCAGCACGCACATTTATATTGGGGGACCAATAGCTTTGGAAGAAATATAATCTGTTCTGTTTCCAGCAGTGTCTCTTAAGCATAGAATTGAGTCCTAGCCTGGTGGCTTATTTGGTTGGAGTATTGTCCCATATACCAGAAGGCTGAGGGTTCAATTCCTGGAAAGGGCACATGCCTATTTTGAGAGTTTGATCCCGGGATGAGGCATGTACAGGAAGCAACCAATCGACATTTCTCTCTCACATGGATCTTTCCCTCTCGCTTGCTCTTTTTCTCCCTACTACTAACTCTAAAAGCTTATTGCATACCCTTGGGTGAGGATTTTTAAAAAACAATAGAAATGACACTGTGGCTTAGCAAACTTCTGTTAATATTCTGTCAGCATTTTCCAGTATGAAAGAAGGTACTGTTTTTTTTACTTAGGGTCTTGCAATAGAATATACCTCCTTTATTCTGAAGGGGCATAATCACCTAGCAAAAAAATTTCCAAACTCTAGTCTATAGAATACTAATGTTTTTAAATGAAACTTTTTTCAAAAAAAAATATTTTATTCATCATTTTTAGAGAGGGGAAGAGAGAGAGGCAGAGAGGGAGAGAGACATCAATGTATGGTTGCCTTTCACCTGCCTCCAGCTACAGACCTGGCTGGAGACCTGGCTGGAGACCTGGCTTGCAACCTGGTTATGTGCCCTGGCTGGGTATCGAACCAGCGACCTTTGGGTTTTCAGGCCAGTGTCTTACCCACTGTGCCACCAGCCAGGGCTATATAGAATACTAATGTTTTTAGAGATGTGAACAACTCCTTTTCTTTCAGATGCAGTTCGAAATGGAAGAAAAAGTTTATGATACTTACATGTTTGTTTGTATTATCATGCTAGAATCCAACTCTTAAGAAATTCTGAAGAGTATTTTGAAGTCAAAAGAAATTACCTGGTACATGCTGTTTGATCTGCGTGTGACAGCAGAGGTGGCATTCACCGGCATCTAGGTGCTGAAAGGCAGACATTGACAATCTGCTGGTGTTGCATCCTTAGTACACAATGGTTACATTTTCAGTGTTTAAGGCATGGGTGGCAAACACAAGGCCCAGTGGCTGAATCTGGCCCTCTACCTTGTTTTATCTGGCTCTGCACCTTTGGCCCAGCACCTTATTGCTACCCAGCTTGATGAACTGTTAAGGAATAGTTACACTCACACAGTCCTAAAATTACATTTTGCCTTTTGAAGGCAATGGCAGGGCTGATGTGGCTCGTGATGAAAATGAGGTTGATACCCAATTGTTTAAGGTATCTGAAACATTTACAGATTAATGAGTTCCTATTGTGGTTCTATCAATATATCATCACTTAAAAATTATTCTGGGATCAAAAATGTTTGAGATATATTACTCTAGAGAGCAATTTTACAGTTGTCAGGAGTCTACAAATAATAACAAAACCTGCTCATTATTTAAAGGAAAAGGGACATGAAAGAAAAACACCTTCCATCTCTTACATGAGAAGTAGCTTTGTATACATAAACTGATTATTTTCAATTTTGCTACAGTTGGTTTGATGACATTTCCATTCTTTAAGTATACTAGTCTGCAGCGAATAAGTGGAATTGTTACTTGAAGATTCTTGTGATTAATAGTTTATTTTCTAATCCCTTTAAAAAGTATTTTCTAGATCACTTTTAAGTTCTCATATACCCTCTGCCCCTCTTCAGCCACCCCCACTATTGATATCCTGAACCACATGTACGCTTATTACAATCAATGAATCTACATTAACTCTTTATTATCACCCAAAGTCAGTATTATAGGTTGGGTTCACAGCTATAATTGTTGTGCATTCTATGGGTTTTGACAAACGTATAATGACCTATACTGCCATTGTAGTATCAGCCATAGTTGTTTCACTACCCTAAATTTCTTCTAGGCTTTATCTCTTCATTCTTCACTCTTCCAGTAATTCTTGGAAATCACTCATCTTTCTTCTGTCTCCATAGTTTTCCCTTTTCAAGAAGGTCATATAGTTGGAATCATACAGTATGTAGCCTTTCAACTTGACTTCTTTCATTTAGTACTATGCACTTAAGTTTCCACCATGTCTTTTCATGGTGTTATAACCATAAAATATGGTTATTAACATAATGACATGTGTTAATAGAAACAGCAAAGAATGGAAGCATTACAATGAAAGCTCTGTAAAATCTCAACTGAAGCCCCAAAGTACTAATGTATGCATTCATTAGCTAACTGAAAGTCCACGAAAAATAAGATATCCAATATAATAAAACATTGCAAAATAATTGGGAATTTTTATTTATCAAAATTGTGGATTTTGCCCTGGCTGGTGGCACAGTGGGTAAGGTGCCGGCCTGCCAACCCAAGGTTTCTAGTTCAATTTTCAGCCAGGGCACATAATGAGGTTGCAAGCCAGGTCTCCAGCCAGGTCTGTGGCTGGAGGCAGGTGAAAGGAAACTATCCATTGATGTCTCTCTCCCTCTCTGCCTCTCTACCTTTCCCTCTCTCTGAGAGAAAAAAAAAAAAAAAATGTGGATTTTACATTTTGTGTCCTTTCCTCAACCAAGACAAAAGTTCTTTTTGAATGTTATATAATATGTATATAAGACAAGATAGAAGAATACATTATACACTAGTAACAATGGTTATAAATACATTTTCCTACATGTTTCTTATAGGCAATATGTTGGTTATGTCACATATCAGTAGAAAACACAAAACTACTAAGATAACAAAGAATAGACAAAAATACATGTCAGCTCAATGGTAACATACAAGCAACACTCTTATCTACCCACACAGAAAAATGCATAATACTGTTTAAAAAGTCTGAAACACTACATATTTTAACAAGAAATAAATTCAACAAAGAATAATACCAAGGACCAAGGCATTCAGAAATTTCAAAAGTCACACTTGTTTGCAGCTGATACAAAATTGTGTCAAATATGTTTCCAAAAATTTGTTCAGAACCAACATTACTCTTAAATGTCATACTTTTACTTTCTTCCCCATAAGAGAACTACGGCAAACATTTAAAAAGAATGATAATGTGTTTTTAATTTTAAATTCCACGTGTCCATTCTGCTATATAAGGAAGCAGGAGGAAGTTAACTTTTTAATAATATTAACTTTATATCCTACAACCTTGTTTATTAGGTCCAGGATTTTTTTGTTACTGTTGCTGATTCAGATTTTCTACTGCATAATCATGTCATCAGTGAACAAAAATAGTTTTACTTCTTCCTTCCCAATCTTTATACTTTTAATGTCTTCTTCTTGTCTTACTACATACACTAAATAGGACTTCCGGTATGATGCTGAGAATCAGTGTTAAGAAGGGACATCCTTGCCTTTGTCCCTGACCCTTGTGGGAAAGCTTCAAATTCTTACCATGACATATGAAGTTAGCTGTAGGGGTTTTGTAGATACTCTTTATCAAGTTGAAGAAGTTACTCTCTATTTCTAATTTGCTGATTGTTTTTATCATGAGTGGATGTTGAATTTTGTCAAATTATTTTGCATCATTTAATATGCAATATTACTTCTTTAGCCTGTTGATAACAGGTTATGTTAGTTGATTTTCAAATGTTGAATGAGATTTACATATCCAGGATAAATCCCACTTGGTTGTGGTGTACAGTTTTTTATATATTGTTGGATTTGATTTTCTAATATTTTGTTGAAGATTTTTACATCTGTGGTCTTAAGAGAAACAGATCTGTAGTTTTCTTTTTTATTTTTTGTAATGCTTTTTCTGGTTTTGGAGTTAGGGTAATACTGGTCTTATGGAATGAGTTAAAAACTATTCCCTCTTCTATCTTCTAAAAAATTACAGAAAATTGATATAATTTCTTACTGAAATGTTTGTTAGAATTTATCACTGGAATTCATTCCATCTGGGTCTGGTGCTTTCTGTTTTAGGAGGTTATTATTGATTTAATTTCTTCAATAGGTATAGACATATTCAGATTATCTATTTCACTATTTTTGGTGATACTTATTTGAGTTATTTTAATGAAACTTAATTTTCAGCATTCCTCAAAAAAACCATTTATTTAAACAAAATGGTAATTTGGTTTAAGTGGCAAGATCCAAGACCACCAATAATTTTTAAATAACAAATTTTACAAAACATAAAGTTTGTGATATTTTTACATATTCAGCAAGTGTGAATTAATACTCAAATTGATATCACTAGTGGCATTGACCTCACAAGACTCAGATTAGCATGAATTATTCAATTTTCATCTTTCTTATACTTTAGGAAAATAAACTGAATTTTGAAGTAACTTATTATATCTGTATCTTGAGAATTTTAGAAGTGGAACAAAGCCACATTATCATTATTGTTGAAGTCTTGAATAGTTAATAATCTTTTTTTTTAAGATTTCATTTCATTATTTTTAGAAAGAGGGGAAGGGAGAGAGACAGAGAGGGAGAGAGACATCAATGTATGGTTGCATTTCACCTGCCTTCAGCCACAGACCTGACTGGAGACCTGGTTTGCAACCTGGTTATGTGCCCTGGCTGGGGAACCGAATAATAATCTTTAAAAGCTAAAGATATAGTCTCCTGTTTTTTTAGGAGAAAGAAGAAAAATGCAAATCATTAAAAGAGCATCCGTGTGCAAAGTCTTTGAACACAGAAATATCAAGAGCTGATATGGCTCCTATAGCAGCACTCAAGAGCTTCTGCTTCAAAATGTGACACTCCAGGGGGTTCTCAAAATGCCTAGTCACTTTTCACTGTGGCATTTACTATAGAAAATCGAACAGAATGTCTGACTGTACTTTTTCATCCCTGATGGCTCTCCAAATGCCAAATGACACTGCTGGCGAGAATGATTCTCAGTATTTGTTTTCCCTAAGCATATATGTTAAAGCTATTTTCATACCATTAAGTTTAATAAGGACAAGCCAACCACAGTCTCTGTCCTCAAAGAGCTTATATGCTGTCAAGGGAGAGAGATACATGGAAAACTCAACTATGCTTTTTGTGGGAACACAGGGGAGGAGTCCAGTAATTCTTTGGAAAGGATTAGAAACAGTTTTATGGATGAGGGTAATAGGGAAAATTAAAGAAGCACACTCACTCAAATTTTTAAACACATAAGATTATATAATTGATTATTAAAATTACCTCTGGTACAGTTATTAGAAAATCAAAGGATAATCAGCAATGAATAAAATGGAGCTATAACTTAGGACATTAAAGGAGAAGGGTGCATTCCTTCTTGCTAAAACTCACTTTAATGAGTATACAAATCAAAGAATATAAAGATACTTGCAATCTAGCAGCCATTTGAGTATTTATTATAGGCAAAACATAATGCTGATTTTGAAGCACAGGGTATCCCAGTTGATTCTTCCAATAACTCTCATAGTTAGGTATTATTATTATTCCCACTTTATAGCTGGGAAACCTTTACTTACAAAAGTAAGTAAAGGTTAAATAAACTTCTGGAGGTTGCTTGGCTAATAGGTGGTATAAGGGTGAGTCAATCCACACTAACTCCAAAGTTCATTCATGCTCTTAGCCACTGTATTGCACTATCTCCAGTGAAAAAGAGATGTATTGAAAAGAACATCAAGAACCCCTGATGTACCTGGTCCCTAATTCTAGAAGGAAGCACTCAGGGTGGGGACTTAATCTGGAAGGAATCTGCAGAGACTGAGCTCAAAGCAGTCACCATGTCAGTTTTTCAAATTGATGGATGACTTCAGCAATCCCAGTAGTTGGTTTTATAGTTCAAGAGCATATATCACTCCTTATGTCTTATGGTTAGAGCTAGGGGCTTAGCTGTCAACATTCTACCTCCTTAACCCATGACTGCAAAAGCCTACCCTTAAAATTTCTTTGATTCACCTTGCTGGTGGCTCAGTGGATTGGCACCAGCCTACAAACCCAAAGTTCACTGGTTCAATTCCCCAGCCAGGGCACATAACCAGGTTGCAAGCCAGTCTCAAACCAGAGCCTTAGCTGGAGGCAGGTGAAAGGCAACCATACATTGATGTCTCTCTCCTCTGCCTCTCTTCCTTGCCCTCTCTCTAAAAATAATAAATAAAATCTTTATTAAAAAAACCATTTCTTTGATTTAGTTTTCTTTTATTTTTAATGGTTAGACTTTATATCAAACTAGGAATCCTCCACTATTAATAAATTCAAATTGCACTGCTGGGGAAATGTGAGATGGGGGGATGGAGATGGAAGACTGTTAATTTTGGCTGAGTATTCCTAGATAGATACCCAAAGAAAAAAATTCTGCTGACAGCATTTATGACTCAATTTGCATCTCTGTGGCCCACAGGCTGCAGGAGAAAGTATCCATCTGGCAGACTCCCTAGAAGTTGATGAAAATGTATATGGGTCATAAAAGGCCAAGTGGCTGTTGGTCAAATGCCTGACTTCTAAGATTGACTAAAGCTAGTCTATAATAGACAATTCTTCCTGAAGTTAATACCAGGAGTACATCAAGCAGTCACATTTCTAATCAACATTTTTGTTTTACAGATGCTATAACACTTCCATGTTATAACAACAAGTGAAATGCAACCTTAATTCATCTATTTCGTACCTACTTGAATACCATAATGAACGTTTCTGATGGTGAATTACTCATGAAAACTGCTTGAGTTTTTTTCTCTATTAACTATCTATTAACTGTTTGTATTGAAAAAGGCAGTAGATTCTAGTTCTTGATTCAAATTTTTCTATTACAAAAATATAAACCATCTTATCTAAACTATTCAGTTTAGAGATATGCTTGAAGTGGGAACTAAAAATTAAAGTATATTAGAGAATTTTTGTGTATTCATAGTCAAGTTTCAGCAAGTCTTACTTGGAGCACAGTGAAAATGATGCTTTTTAAAAATATATTATTAAACTCATGAAGCAAAAAGGGAGAATTTCTTGAATGCTTTTGTATCTACTATAAACAGTATGCATATTAACTTGTAAGCAAAAGGAAATTACTACAGAAATTGATTTATAAACTTAACACTAGGAAGATTATCTTAATATGACAAAGTTAATATATTCAGTAATGGAATTATTATGTTTGCATACCTCCTAATTGAATTTCTGTGTTTATATAAATCACAAAGCACTTGCACCTGATTATAAATGAAATGGCATATCCACCCAGATAATTATCATTTAATATTGAGCAGATGCCTCTGAGCTTGCAATTCACATAAATTTGCACTTTAATTATTGAAATAGGTGCTTAAATTATATCTTTAAGTTATTACTCATTTGTAACTCTAGTAAAATAGTGGAATTCTATAATATTTTTCTATTCTGATATATTAAAGATAAAAACTTAAGATGGATAATCTAATAGTAGGCATTATAAATTATTAAAAATTATTAAACTGTAACTTACCTGTTGTTGTCACTAATATTGCCAATATCATGACTGTTAAAAATAATGCTCTACAATTTTAAAATAATTAATAATAAAGTAATTTTTAAGAGTCTTTTTACCTTATGGGGTAAAATTAATGAACATTATCAAAAACTGAGACATATAATTAACAATTCATATTTATTGAGGGAAGCAAGATTTAACAAATGTGATCTCAGAAATGAGAAAAGGTCAGAAAAATACATTAACTCTATATAATTATGTAACAAAGAAATAAATTATATTTCTTTACTTAAATATTTCCAATGAAAAAGGTGATAATATCAATATTTTAGTTCTAGTTATACAAAGAGTAGTACAAAGAGTCAGAATAAAGAAATGTGAGAAGCAGCAAATTAACCATGAGTGTGAGCAATTTCTTCTTTGGCTTGAGTCCAGGTAGAAAAACTATATAGGAGAACCTGGAAGGAGGCAAAGGCCCTAACAGAATATACTTCTCCTGATTTTTGTTTTCTTAACTTTATAGTAAATGTTAAGAAACAATGTTCTTAGTAAGCTTTTCCTTGCCCTTGTTAGTACAATGCCTTCCTAGGCTAAAGAGTTGGGCTTGGCAGGTGCAGTGTGTTACTTTACGCTGAGGAGCTGAGGAGCAAGTAACCACCCTGCCCCAACATGATGCATAAACAACAGGTCCTGCATAAAATGCGAGATTCCAGGCTCCTAGGTGGTAACTCTCCCAGGGTCCAACACCCTTGGTCTGCAGTGATGTTGGTGGAGACATACGCAGCTGAATGTGTGAAACTGAAGTCCAAGGGAGAGGCTGGGCTGCAGCCAGGAATAGTCTGGTTTTCTTAGGGGGTAGATAATAATGTGGGGGTGGGTGATGCAACTGCAGGAATGCAAAGGCGCTCAATAAGACAGGTGGAGAGTGAAGATGGAATGCTAGGAAATAAAAAGTTATAGGGATGAGCCACAGCAGAAGATCCATTGGGAACTGCAGGACGGTTAGCTAGCATAGTTTGCAAAGTGGAGGACAGGCATAGCTTCAAGCATGATGCTTTTAAGTGCAGTGTCAAATGATGTGGGAAGATAGAGTATTTAAGGGACTCTGGATTTGTCAGGTAGAAGTTAATTCGTAGTATTAGCATGTGTGGACTGGGAGGATGATGAATGTGGAAGCCAGGTTGCTACTTTCTGAGGTGAATTAGAGGTGACAAAGTGGTGGAAAGCCAGCTCTGTCTCTGCTGGCATTGATTTATGCTACTATTTCTACCACAGAAATGGTAGAAGAAACAGAATAACATTGTGCCACAGTTCACAAACTCACAGTCACCTTGAGAAGAGATTATTTGTTTTTTTTTTGTTTTTTTTTTTAATTTTATTATTGTTGTATTACATCCATCCCCTTTTTGCTCCCCTCTGTCCCCCCACCCACCCACCCATTCCCCCCAAAGTCAATCCCACCTGTTGTCCATGTCCATGGTTCCTTTATACTAGGTTCTTGTCTAAGCTGCTCCCCATCTTTGCCTCTACCTCTCCCTCCCCCCTACCCCGTTCCCCTG
>PVIW01002189.1:0-59258 GCA_004026585.1 Noctilio leporinus
GTTTTGCTCATTATTGTCCCGTAATGGGTGAGACCATATGATATCTGTCCTTCACTGACTGGCTTATTTCACTAAGCATAATACTCTCCAGTTCCATCCATGTTGTTGCAAAGGGTACAAGTTCCTTCTTTCTTTCTGCTATATAGAATTCCATTGTGTAAATGTACCAAAGTTTTTTGATCCAATCATCCACTGATGGCACTTAGGCTGTTTCCAGCACTTGGCTATTGTAAATAGTGCCACTATGAACATAGGTGTGCATAGGTTCTTATGAATTGGTGTTTCAGGATTCTTTGGGTATAGGCCAAGTATCTTTGGGTATAGTCCAAGTGCAAATCTTTAAATATTGTTATTCCCATTTTATAATAAGAAAACCAAATTTAGATGTAGTTCTCCTAACTCTAAAAGCCTGTATTTTTGTCTCAATTTTCTTACTAACATTAAAACATTCTGCTCTTCAAAATGGTGACTCTGAGATTTTGCTAACTTTAGCTTGGTCATCTGCTTAAATTAAATAATAATTTCATAGGAATATTTTTGATGTCATCCAAAAATGTCACTGACAAAAGAGAGTTCAAGATGATGATGTCTTTCTATTGACAAACTGTGGCTGCATCTACTAGTCTGTTGTAACATTATTTACAATTAGAATACAGACCTGTTTACTGAAATAGATGAGAAACTGGCACATATAATGTCACTTCTCCTCCATGCTCCTTTTTCCTTCTAAAGAACTGAATTCTAAGTTTTTAATCTCAACATTTTAGAAAGTTATTTCTTTAATACCAGTGTTTAATGCTCAGGTACACATCATAATCCCTTCTACCGATGTGGATAATTTGACTTTCAAACCATTTGTATCTTGACCTCTTGAAGGAATAGTCAGTGTGTCTAGCACTATTTTGTGTGTGCGTGTGTGTGTTATCCATATAATAGACTCCTCAAATTTTTTTTAATATTCCCATAGCAAAGCTTCACTAGTCTAACCATGTTTCAGAAGGAGAGTCATCTCCTAAGTATCAGTAATTATAGTTAACTTATCAACCCATAGAAAAATAATGACAGCACATGAAGTTCTTCTGGAATCCTTTAAAGTACTGATTTAGACTGAAGTCTATGATTTAGGCTACTTTCCACTTCTTTTAAGAACTAAACACAACCTAGTAAAGAAAAGGTCTTTGAAGTGAGAGCCGGTTGACCATATCCTGCAAACAGTATCCAATCCAGTTAAAAATGTCTTGGAAATGTCTCCAGCTTCATCAGCAAGTGCTGGGGGGTGATGTCACTGTGGGATTTCTACCGAACCTTATGTTCTGATAAACAATGCGGTGCTGGTAGTTGCCACTGAGAAATTCTTTTCTTCTTGGGAGGAGCCACCAAAGCTCTTTATTAATTTCCAAGCTTTGTCTAAAGAACAACAGAAGGTAAGTCAAAAAAAAAAAAAAGGTCCACAATGGTCAAATGCCAAGGAGGACCACCTATTAAAATCAGTGAGTGCTGAGGACCACATTTTGGTTTAGTTGTGCTCTCTCTTTGAGTGCAACATAAGTAAATAAATGAGAGTTGCTTGGAAAATAAGCTACTCCACCTAACCACCACTTGTCTCCTATTTGAACCCCCAACCTAACCCTCTGTGGTAGAATCGGGATGGCAAAGGCTACCTTGGAATTAATGCTCTTCTTGCGTGAATGAATGTGTTTGGGAGGCTGGCAGAGTGACCTAGTGATGGTGGAAGCTCTTGCACTGGCAGCAATAACAAGGAAAGAACCCAGCCAGTGATTTTGCAAAAGCTCTACCCCTGAATGAAAGCCAAGCGAACATATTGCTTGTCACCGAACTAGGAATAAAAATAATACTAGAGTTTTTACAGAAGTGGGCATGAAAAATTCCCTGATTTTTAAGCTGTCTTCATTATGGTATGTTCCCTTACATTAACATTTTCATGGCAGAATGCATCTCATTATCTGGGCACTCAGGGGGTTTTTATTTTTATTTTTCAAGGAAAACTACATAAGTAATTGTTGCTTATAGAAAGGGGTTTTCATTTTCTTTAAGAATCAAGGTCATATGCCAATATAAATAAATAAATAAATGCTCACAATTTTATTCTAGTGTTCCAAAGCCATACTTATTGGTATGTTATGAGCATTTCAGAATTTGCAGGAATATTATCAAACCCCAAATAACAATGACCACAGTCTCTTCATAACCTGTTCTCTGTAGCCCTTCCTGCTGCTGCTACTACTGCTATTACTACTACTACTACTAAAATCCTTTTTATATTCCCATCCCAATCTCTATTTTCAATACTCATCCCTCTTCTACCATTTCTAAAAGCATCCCCAAAGCAATGAAAACAAAATGTACTGAGTCAGACGCAGCATAGCCAATGTAGAGAGCTCTCCCATCTACCATTCAACATCCGTGAAATGAGCATTAGCATGAGAATTCACTTCACGAGGATTATTTTCACTATAGTTTATGTAAGTTACATTTTGAATCCAATTGTTTACTGATTCACATTGTTCATTCTATTTCTGTTTCTGTTTTCTCTATTGCTACCTGCCACTCTCAAGATCTCTCCAATCACTAGTCTATTTCCTTATATGCCACTCTGGATAATGTAAGAGAAAACACAAGCTCTGCGTGGTGTTTACATGAGTCAGTAAGGTACTCCTGTGTCCCAAGTGGCATCGGAACCAGGGAATCATTTTGAGTTGCAAGGTTCAATAGTGAAACTCTATAGCTTTCTTGGCCCTTACGAAACCAGGTCACAGCTGCCTGGCTTCCTAATTTGGTTTGATATACTATGAATTCCTAAGGGGATCAGTCACTCTCTTATTCATATGTAAGTGCAGGAACCATTCCAAAACAAAAATCAGTCAGAGTTCATCCGTGATTTTAAATGCCCTCTACCACCCCACTGTGTAGATCATCTAGATTTGACTCTCAGTAATCATTTACCATTTTAGGCAGGAAGTATATGGTATTTTTCATGAGTTATATAACTTCATTACTGTGAATAGTCACTAAGATAATACTCCCAGGGGATTTCTTTTTCTTCTTTAGGAATGTTTCACAGCAGATGGCTATCTAATAAAGTACTAAATGTGAAACCAGTCACACAGAGAGAAAATTAAAGGGGAAATTAATTACAAAATATCTCAACAGTCCTATGTCAAGTCTATGGAATAGCATTATGATACATTTCTCTTGTTACCTGCTAAGCTAATGAGGACACCATAAATCACCTTGTTTTATAAGATTTGATGAGGCAGAAGGATCTTCCCTGTTGGTCATCAAATTAATATGCTGTATGATTTTACACGTTGTTCCATCTCGGAATCTGGCTGTGTTCTATTGCTGTGGGTTCCCAGAGCCAACCACTGCTGGGTTCCTGGGTCCCTGCCAGTGGCTATGACACAGATGCTTTTAATAAAGGGATGCAACCACCTTCTGGAAAAGCTCCTTGCTTTACTAGAACTTTTAAGAGCTATCAATCCTGTTTTATTAGTCTTTATTTTAAACAAAGAAAATAAATGAAAAAAGGAAACAGTTTACATAGCCTGCTCTGTTTTCCTTCTTTTATTGCACAAAATACAACATTTCTCATAAAGAAGGTTTATGCAGTTCCACAACTGTATGGTGAATGCCTACTCTGTGTCAAATTCTACATACACTTGACATGGTAGACCCCAAGAAGATGGGAGGCCTGTCCTGGAGGAGCTACACAATGATGAATCACATAATTAAATGTAATATGTAAGATATGGGAAAATATTTGTGTAATGTCATATTCGGTAGAATACTTAGCAGTGTATAAAGTTGAAGCTAGGTGGCTTTTTATAATGGGTGAAATACATAATATGTGATAAGAAATAGAAAAATGATGGATCATTCAGTAAGTGCTATAAGTGCTGACTCTTTAGGAAAAAAAAAGTAAATTATACCAAGCTCAAGCAGAACACCAAAAGAAAGTGGATTAATGATAAATTGTATTAAAAACCATATAAAGTAAAAGGAAATGTTATTGTGTTTATGTAATGGTCCTAGGATAAGGAAGGAATTTCTAGATATAAGTCATGGAGAAGAGAAAAAATGTCAGTCAGATTTGACAGCCTAAGAGTATAGAAGTTATGTATAGACATTTTGTAAAATTAAAACACAAGTGACAAACTTGATAAAATACTTTCAAAATGTGACAACAAATTAATATCTTTAATAATAAAAAACCAGTAAGGATCAACTAACAGTACAAACCACACTGTAGAAAAATAACAGGCGAAATAGTTAGAAATATGCAATGAAAGAAGTGTAAAGAAGTGATGGATATGACCATGGTTAAACTTCATTAGTAATCAAGAAAATAAAAACAACAATACATTTTTTACCCATCATATTAACAAATATTTTAATATAATAATAATTAAAGTTACAAAGATGCACAGGCAACCTCTTTCAATTATGGTTGATACTACAACAAATTTTCTGGGAACTTTTGGACAGTAAATATTAAGAAAAAATTTAAATGACATTATTCTTTGATCCAGTAATGCCAGTTCTAAAAAAGCATCCAACTAATAATATTATAAAACACTTATGTGAAAAGGTATTCATTGCAGTGCTCTTTATTATTTAAAAAATTGGAAACAACTTGTTTTGTTATCAAGAAACGAACATACTGTAAACTATTCAAAAAATTATCAAAATAATAATGATAAGAGAGAAAACTCTCCAGATATTAATTGATAAATAAAATATTTCAGCCCTAGCTGGTGGCACAGTGGTTAAGGCACTGGCCTGTGAACCCAAAGGTCGCAGGTTCGATTCCCCAGCCAGGGCACATAACCAGGTTGCAAACCAGGTCTCCAGTCAGGTCTGCGGCTGGAGGCAGGTGAAATGCACGTTGATGTCTCTCTCCCTCTCTGCCTCTCTCCCTTCCCCTCTTTCTAAAAATAATGAAATAAAATCTTTAAAAAAACAAAATTTTCAGAAACACTAAAATTATATTTTTAATGCATGCATTCATTCAACAATTAATATTCATTAAAATTTACTACATGACAGGCAGTGTTCTAAGCGTTTTGTGCATTTTATTTCTCTAATGTTTTTAATTTAATCTTCATTGTAGTTTTCCATTACATTTTAGTCCCCTTACACCCCCCTACTCCCTGCAATCACCACACTGTTGTCCATGTTCATCAGTCCATTTTCCTTTTTGCTTGATCCTTCTACGCCTCACCTCCCACCCCTCAGGTGTTATCCTGCTTTCCATCTAGTGTCTGCCCCTATTTTCCTTCTCAGCTCAGTTCATTCGATTCCACATATGAGCAAAATCATATGGTATGTCTTTCTCTGACTGGCTTATTTCAGTAAGCAAAATGTGCTCCAGGTCCATCCATCCTGTTACAAAGGGTAAGATTTTCTTCTTTTTTTTACAGCTGAGTAGTATTCCATTGTATAAATGTCCCACAGTTGTTTTAGCCATTCGTTACTGATGGACACTTGGGCTACTTCCATACCTGGGCAAGTGTAAATAATGCTGCAATTAACATAGAGGTGCTTATGTTCTTTTGAATTAGTGTTCTGAATTCCTTTGGCTATATTCCCAGAAGTGGGATAGCTGGGTTCATTTTTAATTTTTTGAGGTAGCTCCATACTGCTTTCCACTGTGGCTGCATCAGTCTGCATTCCCACTAACAGCACAAAAGTGTTCCCTGTTCTCCACGTGTTCTTTTGCTTGCACTTATTTGTTGATTTATTGATGGTACCAATTCTGCCAGGTGTGAGATGATATCTCATTGTGGTTTAAATTTGCATTTCTCATATGATTAGTGACACTGAGCATCTTTCTACGTCTATTGGTCATCTGTGTGTCCTCCTTGGAGAAGTGTCTATTCAGGTCCTTTGCACATTTTTTAATTGGATTGCTTATTTTTGGGTGTTGAGTTTTGTAAGTTTTTTATAAACTTGGGATATTAATTCCTTATCAGATGTATTGGTAAATATATTCTCCCATTCTGTGGGCTGTCTTTATTTTGTTGATGATTTCCTTTGCTGTGCAAAACTTTTTAGTTTAATATAGTCCCATTTATTTATTTTTCTTTTGTTTTCCTTGCCTAGAGATACGTATCTGATAAAATTTTGCTACAAGCAATGTCTGAGATTTTGCTGCCTATATTTTCTTCTTACAATTTTTATGGTTTTGGTCTAACATTTCAGTCTTTGATCTACTTTGAATTTATTCCTATGTGGGCTGTAAGAAGATGGTCTAGTTTCATTTTTCTACATATATCTGTCCAATTTTCTCAACACCATTTATTGAATACTCTTATCTTTAGCCTATTGTATGTGCTTGCTTTCTCTGTCAAATATCAATTGACTATAAAGGGGTGACATTATTTCTGAGCTCTCTGTTCTGTTCCATTGATCTATATGTTTGCTTTTATGCCAGTACTATGCTGTTTCATTGCTATGGCCTTTTAGTATAATTTGATATTAGTATGATTCATCCAACTTTGTTTTTCTTTCGCAGGATCACCGTTGCTATATGGGGTCTTTCTGTGGTTACATATACATTTTTGAAATATTTGTTTTAGTTCTGTGAAATACATCATTGGAATCTTGATAGGAATTGAATTTATAGATTACTTTAGGTAGTATGTACATTTTAATTATATTAATTCTTCCTATCCATGAACATGGTATGTGCTTCCACTTATTTGTATCTTCTTCAGTTTTTTCCTCAGTGTTTTCTAATTTTCCAAGTACAGTCTTATACAGCCTTGGTTAAGCGTAGTCTTAGGTATTTTATTCTCTCTGTAGCAATTATAAATGGAATTTTTTCCTTTCTGTTAGTCCATTATTTGCATATGGTTTCTGTACATTAATTTTGTATCCTGCTACTTTGCTGAATTCATCTATCAGCTCTAGTGGTTCCTTGGTGGAGTCTTTGGGGTTCTCTATGTACAGTATCATAGGTAAATAATGACAGTTTTACTTCTTCCTTTCCAACTCGGATGCCTTTATTTCTTTTTATCTGATGGCTGTGGCTGGAACTCCTGGTACTGTGGTTATAAGGCTTCTCTCTAGCTAGTGTTCAGTTGGTTATTCAGGATGATTTTTCTACAGTTTAGTTGCAGTTCCAGATTGGTCTTTGGAGGAGGTTAGCATAGTTTCCACTTACTCCGCCACCATCTTGGATATGTTTAAACTTCAGTCCCCTTCAAAAGTACTCCCCATTTGATGCAATAGACCTATTGAGACCTTTTTCCACTACTCAAAACAGTTTTTGAACTTGTTGATTTTGATGCTTTTTAGTTCTCTGCTGTTTTTTGACTCACCTCTTCCACATTGACAGAATGTTTCCCTTTGAGGAATTTTTTTCATATGAAAAACAAGCTCCCAAAACATCGAGCTTTGGAAGTCAAAGGTGCTTGCACCCAAGAAGCCCACAGGCTATAAGCTATCTTGTACTTTATCTCTTTTGAAACTCACCAAATATCTTATGAAGTGGGTACTACTTGTATCTTTTTAGAGTGAAAAACTGAGGCACATGAGCTTAAAAACTTGCCTAAGATCATCATTGTTAGGACAAACAAGGTTCTTATTCTCATACAGTTTACAAGCTGAAAGAAAAGAAAAACTATTAATTAAGCAACACCAGAATAAATGTAAAATTATAGCAGTGACAATAACCCATTAAAGCACAGGTCTAGTCTAGATGAATTGGCCTAATCTGAGGGGAGAAATCCTTGCTTTGAGGGACAATGACGATGCTGAATAATGTAAACATTAGTAGGAGTTAACTGAAAATATAAGAAAAGCATATACAGGGAGGAGGGAACAAAATGTGTGCAAAAGCCTGCTGGTAGGAAGGTGCATTGCATGTTGAGAGAACTGATGAAGCTAAAATGGAGTTGAAGCAGAGAGACAATAGGAGAGAAAGTAATGTGAAACAACCTTCAGAGTGTTTCTGTGTGGTCCAAAGATGCTTTGTAGGTGAACAATATGAAAGCCTGAAAGGTCAGGTGACTTGCCCAAAGTCACACTATATACTTGGGGACTGGAATCAAACTCAAGTAGTCTGGTTTCAGGACCAGGAGTTATTCCATCACATTATGTTTGCTTAGAACAGTGGTTTTCAAACATTTTAAGTGACAGAGTCTTATGCAAAATTTCCAATAAATGAAAGAAATCAAAAATTTTAATAATATAGTTTTTTTTTTAGTGTAACTTTTAATTATAAAGTAAATCAGTGAGAAGAATGAAACTGTTTTAATAATAAAAATTTCAAGTCTGGGTGATGGATGATATTTGCAGTATTATATCAAACTCAGCATGCAATATATGTATTTCTGTATTTTGTGGGTTTTTTTCTGTAATATGGGGAATATCCAATTGAATAAGCAATTTCAATATGGTAACAGTTTTAATAGTCTAAATGAAAACCAATTAAATTGAAATGGAAATTGAAAGAATAGTAGAAAATCTTCTATCAAAAGAATAAATCATAAAAATATATATCAAATATTATTTTCCTTAATTGTTGAATTCAACTTGGGGAGGGTTGATGACAGATTCCTTGCTCAATTCAAATCTTCCATGAACCCTGGTGAATGTTGTCTTAGTGTGTCTGGACTTCTTTAACACAAGTGCCATATATTGGAACAGAAATTTATTTCTTAGTTCTGGTAGCTGGAAAGTCTAGGATTGAGGCTCCCACAGATTTATAATCTGATAAAGCCCACTTCCTGGGCTTTCTTCTTGCTGCATCCTTAAATAGCAGAAGGGGACACAAAAGTTCTTGGGACCTCTTTTATAAGGGCGCTAATCCCATTCACGAGTATTCCACACTCATGAGCTACACATCTCCTAAAGTCTTACCTCTTACTACCATCAACTTTGGGCATAGGTTTCATCATAGGAGTTTTGGGGGTACACAAATAATTCAGTCTATAGAAAATGTTATCTGTAATATTCTGTAAGTTCACTATGTAGTTTTTGAAAACCTCAGATTGTCCAGTAAAGGAATAATATCTTACTTTGTGCCTCAGCTGGATATTCACATGAGTTTGCAATCAAATATATTTAATTGATGACACTTTCTCTGTAGTTTGAAGCATAACTATAATGTGATCTTGCATTGCCAAATTGAGTTTGCTCTATTTACCACAAAAAATAAAAATAAAATTTAAAAGATCAGCAAAGTATGCAAACTAATGAAACTAATTTTTTGAGAGATATCTCACTAATTTTTTTAAAAAAATGAATTCTTACCAGCACCTTATCCCAAAACATCCAAGCAACTTCAGTATGAAGAAATCAGTTCTGAAATTAACACTAAATATATTGACCCTTCACAAAAAATACTTGTGATTTGTAAATAGTGTTTTAATGACATTTACAATTAGAATGACTTTAAACCATTGTTTTGAAAAATCTTCTTAGCAACTTACGTTCTCATATTAATAGCTATGTAGAAATAGCTTTTATACACAGCATTGGACTGGCTGTTTGTTTTGTTTTGTTTTGTTTTACCCTAGCATTCATCTTGCACCACCTGCATTTTGTCTTAAAATTTTTCTTATAGAAATATATTATTTTACCAACATACAGGTTATTGTTTTATCTCTTTGTTCTTTCTTATCTATTGTCATTTTCTTCTCAAGTTTCTGATTTTAAAAAAAGTTGTCTATTTCTAATTTAGGTGTTCTTGATCCATTAAATTTTTAGAATTATAAATATAAAGTTGATTTTAAAAAAGTTGATTCACAAGTACTTACTAAAAGTATAAATTAATACAAAAAGCACCTGGTAATTCATGAACACATGTGACTGTTGAACATTTCAAGTGTAGCTATTCCAGATTTTGACATTTTCTATGAGTGTAAAATATATTTTAATGTTGAAATAATAATATTTGAGATATTGTAGGTTAAATAAAATATATTAATAAGTTAACATCACTTTTTTCCTTTTTTTGTTTTAGTTTTAGTTTCCTCTTGGTTCTTTTTCATTTTTATAATGGGGCAATTAGAAACTTTAAAATTGCATATGCGGTTCACATTATATTTCTTATGGACAACCCTTGTCTCTGATACATAATTAATATTCACTCATTTGTTTTGCAATGCCAAGAGCATTGTACAAATGGGCTTGAATTTACCTGGCATTTAATTGACTGAGGGACACAGAAGCTGTAGTAATGTGCTTGCTGTGTTAATTTCATACATGCAAACACATAGAGTCCTACAGAATCAGAATTTTTCCAGTCAGGGATACACTCATAAGAAGTTCAAATACAAGGTCTGAGATAGCAGGAGTCATTCTATTCCTAACCTCTCAAATAGCTCTACAGTGGTTGATGTTTGATCAAAATTATTAAAATCCATTTAATTATGCATGATATTATTAGTTTTTTTTTTTTTTTTTTTTTTTTTTTAGAAAGAGGGGAGGGGAGAGAGGCAGAGAGGGAGAGAGACATCAATGTATGGTTGCTTTTTACCTGCCTCCAGCCACAGACCTGACTGGAGACCTGGTTTGCCACCTTGTTATGTACCCTGGCTGGGGAATTGAACCTGCGACCTTTGGGTTTGCAGGCCGGTGCCTTATCCACTGTGCTACCAGCCAGGGCTTTTTATTACATTTTTAAATACTTAAAATATCCTAATTAACTTTTTCATCAAATATTTGGTACCCTCCCAGAAAATACATCTGGAAATCCACATGCTTCTGCAAAACCTGTTTGAAAATTACTACTTTTAAAAGAATCTTCACACATGGTTTATTAGTCAAACCTATGTATCAATCTGACTTCAGCTGTGTTCCCTCTCTCTTTGACTTAGATTAGTGGTCCTCAAACTCTTGTGTGTATGACAGTGAACTGGACACTTATTTCCAACACAGACTGATTTAGCGGGTGTGTTGGGTGAGGGGAGGGCCCTGAGATCTGAAATGTTAATAAGCTCCCACTCTGACGCAGTGAATCCACTCACCAAATATTGTCCTTTGAGGGACAATATTATCAACCATCATAGGGTTCAAAGACTTGTTCATCTTAAATATCTCTTGAAATTCTGCCTTTGAGGTCCTTAAGCTGGATCCTGAGATAAACAGCAGGGTCTGAAAAATAATGGCTAGTAATAATACAAAAATAGCAAGTGACATTCTGTTTGCTGCTGTTCAGAGTGAATTATATAGATTTTTTTTCAATTTACTTGTGAATTTTGGAACTAAATCCACAAATCATAAATCCTACTGCATATGTTAACATATAGTCATCCTGAGATAATGCATAAAATACGCAGAACAGTATTTGTCATGGAAGAAAGTACTGCCTTTTCTCTTTATCCCCATAAATGAATGGGGTGTGTGTGTGTGTGTGTGTGTGTGTGTGTGTGTTTTCAGAAGATAAATTCTTTGTCAGTAGTGCTGGTCTACCATATATGTAGACCAACCTCTTAGGAACAAAAAAGTTATTTAAACAAGCACACAAGTTATGGCTATTTAAATATGAATTTCAAAATATTTTTTTTGCCTTTTTGGGGTTTCCAAATCTTATTACTATGTGTCATTTAATTTCTGTTAATGATTAAAAACCAAATTGCCAAAAAGAAGTGTATTGCTATTTGCAAGAAGCAAACTGTTAGTAAGATGTTTTTTGGAATAGTAAATTGAATGTCAACATTGGATATTTCTTAATAAACTAACAGAAGAGTCCCCATAGGGCAGTGAAATATCACATAAAACACTCAAAAATACAAACCCAAAGCAACATTTTGTTATCATTCCATTGGGTTATATTACATCCAGATGGAAGTATTGGCCTTACTTAGACTTTTCTTGACTTCAGCAGTTGTGTGTGTCCATCAATTTTAAATAGAGTATATTTTTGAAAAGTTCTTATCTTAATAGGTAAAATGAGGTTTTAGTTCTTAACTATTCCTCCAGGCTACAATCTGTAATACAGTGTGCTATTATGGATCACATTATATTTTTAAACAATTCCTTTCAACACATTTATAAAGTACAGTAATCCCTATAGTCCAAAAGATCACTTAAGTTTATTTATACTGATGTTGGGAGAAAAATTTTAGTTGATAATATATTTTGACTATTTTTCTGAAATGTGAACACTGACAAGATGAGTAATATTTCACAGAATACTGGAAATGTTTCTTTTTGCTAAAGATATATGAACTCTGAAGCAGATTAGCACTAGCCTGCAAACCCAAAGGTCGCTGGTTCAATTCCCCTGTCAGGGCACATAACCAGGTTGCAAGCCAGGTCTCCAGCCAGGTCTATAGCTGGAGACAGGTGAAAGGCAACCATATATCGATGCTTCTCTCCCTTTCTTCCTCCCTGCCTGCCCTTTTCTCTTAAAGTAATGAATAAAATATTTAAAAGAAAAGATATATATTGAACTCTGAGAATAGTAATTGAATAGTCTCAATGTATTATTCAAATTCATTTTCTTAACTAATTTGATAATTTTTCTTGAATAAAGAATTGTTCTTTTGAAACAAAATCAGAATATGTAGTCACTAAATGAGCTTATGCCTTAGAGAATACCATGTTTTTCTAGTCTTGACTAACTTTATTGTACAAGGCCTGTCCAGAAGATCTCCGTTCATGTAATATGAAAAATAGAGACATTTATTGAAGAAGATACAAGAAACCGGAAACATTATACATAGGAGAATAATGCCTCAGTTCCCTTCATAGTAGGCACCTTGGGATCTCACACAGTTCTCCCAATTGCCATCAGCTGCCCCATCATATTTTCCTGAATCTCATTGACAGTTTAAAATCTCTTTCCTTTCTAAGGTGATTGTAGTTTGGGGAAAAAAACAGAAGTCGCAGGGTGCCAAGTCTAGGCTGCTGGAGGACTGAGTCACCTGGGTGATTTGATGTGTTGCCAGAAAACTGTGCATGAGATGTGATGTGTGACTGAGTGCATTGTTGTGATGAAGCTGCCAGTCACCGGTTGCCCAGAGGTGTGGCCTTCTAAATCATCTGAGTAGTTTCCTCAGAGGAATGTTTAAGCTTAAGGCAAAATTTAATGCAGATTCATTGCTCTACTCTCGAGGCACTTAGAATGCAATGGCCACACAGTACATGTACTTACTTAACTGGCGTCTACCAAACCCCACTGACTAGTACAGTGAAGTCAGAATTGTTCATGCATGTGCATTCCAGTCCACTCTCCTTGGCTCCCAGTTTATATGGATGGTGCACAAACAGTTTTCATTATATTAACACATTGTTGACCAGTCATGAAAAAACTCATGTTTTCAACCCCATACACACATTGTTAACTGATACCAAGTTAATTCATTCTTGCACTTGCATTATTAGCTTATGCTATAAAATTGCTGGTCAATAATGTGTAAACAATGGCTGCACATTTTTCTGACAGACCTCGTATTTAATTTTTCTTGCTTGCTGCTAAGTCTATAAAATGAGACAAACAAGAACTATTGAATAAATTCAAGAAAGTTTTGAGATTGAGAGACCATGAGTGGTAAGAAACCTTACTCTAAGGTCACAGAGCTGAACCTGAGACAGGTTTCCTGTGGTCCTGGGACTTGGGGCAGATTGATAATAACTCTGATTATTATTAGACTGTTTGAAAAAAAAAACCACAAAGAAAAGAACATTAGTATCAGAGGGAATTTAGAAACACCTAATCCAGTTCTCTTGCTCTCCCAGTAAGGAAATGGAGGCTCATAAGAGCTAAGGAATTTGCTTAGATGAAAGCTGGTTCTAGAACCCAGATCTCCTCACTCAGTAAATGTGTTCCTGCTTGCATTTCCTAAGGTGTCAACAAAGAACGCTAGCATCAGAATCCCTGGGGTGCTTCTTAGGTGCTTCAATTCCTGGGCCCTGTTTTTTTCCTCTCTCATACTAGGGTCCAGGAGCACCCAGTTTAGAAAACACATCACATGACTTTTATGCCAACCATAGTATAAGAATCAGTGCACCTTACATATCATTTCTTAAAGAAAAATGCAAAATATTATCTTTATATACAAAAGGTATGGAAAATAAAATATGTCAAGACAGGCAATTTGGAAAATTGATCAAAATTGAGAGAGATTAATCATGAGAGCCTTCTTGGAGGATGGTTGATGAGCCTGTGAAATGTGTGATGGGCCTACATTATTGAGGTCAGATGAAGGAAGAGCACATCTGGGATGAATGCACCAAAGTAGACATGAATAGGTCACATATACATGTACAGAATATTCTATCAGTGGGATCTAGGAATCATTCTGGGCAGTGAAAAGAAATAAAATTGCATGAAAAGGGATTCTCATGAGATAAATATTGTACAACAGCCAAGTTTTCATGCTACTAGAAGCCTTGGAATTTTACAAGTGTTATTGGTAGTGAGATGAAAAAACAGTAACAAAAATAAATGCATATTTGTTATTTCTATTTGTCAGAGATACAATCTACAATTAATTGTGTTATCTAGGTCATGGTGAGGATCCAAAGAAGAGAGATCATTTCCATTCTTTAGAAAACCTAAAATCTAAATTACAGTAATAAATCCTAATTAAAAATAGGGTTTACAAGGCAGACAATGCAAACCATACAAAGATGAAAGCTGGCTTTATGATTTGGAGAAGGGAGAAATCACATATGGCCCACATCACAGTGCAACACAAGGGGTGGATGACAGACTGGGAAGGTGGTCTTCAAGATGGGTCTCACTGTGCAGGTGGAATTTATTCACATGCAATGATTTATTGACTTTGGTCACCTAAAAAGGCTACTGTCACTGCTTCAAATGGCATCTGGGTATTAAATTTCAGCCATTTTAAATGAAGTTGCCTCAAATAGAACGTGTGTTTTTCTTAATTTATTTTTCAAAAATGAATAAAATTTTATCTCTTTTGGGTTGGGAGTAAGCAAAAAAAAAAGTTAAAAAACTAAAAGTGGAAAACTCATCAAGTTAGCATTATAATTATAAGCATTAAAAATCTTGGGAATGATCAGATCTTTGCCTTTCATCAACATTTTTAATTCCTTGTACCATACTATTTTTCATCATCTGTTTACTCATATATAATATTGACCCCAAAATATATTTGTGTGAGCTAATATTAAAAAAGAAGGCATTGTGTTTTATAATTTCATAAGGTTATTTTAAAAATAAATCTAAACTTCAAAATGCCAAATAGCCATGCAAGTTATGTCTTTGTATTTACATGGTAAGTAGGAGTCCCAGACTAAAACCAATCCCCCAACATTAGATTCTGCTTTTTTCCAATGATACTTTTTGGTGCTAATAACAAATCATATGTATGTAATGCATCTGACTTACTTTACTCTCTCAGCCCAGAAGTCTTTGTTCCCCAGCAAGGCAAAAACTCTGGTCTCAGAAAAGTGTCAGATATTTTATTATTTGTTTGGCTGTTATTTTGAATCCAGCACTTTGGACACACAGCATTGTTTGACTACTCATAGGTCACTAGGTAGACTTTTGTGAATGTTCCCTTTTGTATATTAGTATCACATGCCTTGTATGACTACTTCCTTTTTTCACTTAACAAATATTTATTAAGTGCCCATTGAATATGAGACATTGTGTGAAGCACTAGGACTGAAAATAAGTTAGGGGCCTTATGTAACTTTTACTCTAGAAAATTACATCTAGGAAGCTTTATGATTCAGGCTTCCATAGATGTCTATCTTGGGTGTTCCCATGGCATTCAGAAGTGGCACTTAACAGAACTTGGAAAGTTGCAGACGGCTCAGGTGACATCAAAGCTATCACCTGAAGATAGAGAAGGAGGAGCTTCTTTGTGGAGTGTGGGGCCTGCCAGTGAGGCAGAACAGTGAGGGTTGGGAAAGTGGTTCAGTGAGCCCGGAGCAGTGTACAGTTGGGATACAAGAGCCTTGTGTGTCAGGCTAAGAATTCTGAGTTATTTTGAGGAGAACAGGTAGCCCTTCAAAAATTTGGAACAGGGAAGTGACTAACTCAGATGATAGAAGCCCATTCTAGGAGCTACATGACAGAGTGGAGTGGGTGATCAGAGAAAAAGAGGACCTGTTGGGCAGCTAGACAAAAGTCATCTAAGCCCAGGATGAGAGCACTATGGGAACTAAAGTGCAGGCAGTGGGGTAGGGAAAGGTTGATGAACTTGCGAAGTAGAAGCAAAAGGACTTGAAAATTCATTAGTTTGTTTTGGGGCTAAGGGAGGTAAGTGTAGGAGGCAGCAAGATAAAGTAAAAAATCACCTAAGACACCTGGATTCTGGCTTATACAACTGAACTAGAAAATAAGGGAGAAATTAAAAATGTTATAAAATTACTGTCAAGAGATTTGGCTTCCACATATTTTAGTGGTGCATGCATGACCAAGACTTCAATATGCATTTACTTTATTATTCATCATAAAACTTCTGAGGCTACATGGAGTTATATGTGTAACTGAAAGTCTATGTTATATTTTATTTATTAAACAAGAAAGCTATTTGCCTTTATTATTCTGATCATCAAACTATAGTTTTTTATGAGGAAGCATTTTTGCTAACTCATCTAACCAAATATTTGAAACATCATTTATCAATAGATTGGACAATATTTTATTTTCCTTAGAATTTGCCTGACATTGAAATTTAAAGGTCACATTACTCTTTTTTAAGGGGTAAAAGTTACATGCAGATCTAAAATTTTTAAATAAAATAAATACTATTAATCATTCCACGTAACTAATACATATGCCCAGTGCATACCTAAACTTAAAGATACTCAAAGACAGATTTTGATTTTAGAATTTTATTTTGAACCAAATTCCATAATTTTACTCCTTTATTTACAAATTGTAACTAAGTGATCTCCTTAAAAGAATATCTGCTGATTGATGATCTGACATGGGTAATAGAATGGAAAGTATTAATGACCCGTTTATGGAAGTGACATTGTGAATGTTACCCAAGAACAAGATCATTAGTTTTTGAAATAGGAAAGACTTACTCTTGGGGTTTAGATGAAGAAATGTTTCAATAACAAAGGGTTCTAAAAGAATTTTGGCAATAGTAAGTGAAAGGTATGAATAATGACAGACCAAGAAAGTAACTGAATATTATTTCCTGGGTTTCAAAAGTTTAATATTTTCATTTGTAATAAACAATAGATGAGTAACAGTGGTTAACTTTTTTCCTGGAATAATATTAACAAAATATATTATGGAAAATATTGCAAAATAATGTCTCCTTTCTTAGTAACTTCAAAATAAAAAATTTCATGGTGTACATTATATACTATCTGTTTATGAGAGTGATCTGTGGATAAACATGCACTGCACATGTGCACACAAGAGAAATGTACACCAACCTCAAAATTGTGGTAGAATATGGCAGAATAATAACAAGATTTTAAAAACAGATACTTGTTAAATATTTTTCATTACGATAAACACACACACACACACACACATTTATATACTATTCCAGAGACTGAATGGAATATAGAAGTAAAATAAACCTGGATTTAGGCCTTGAAGACTTCATGGTCTTATATAGAGAGTAATGAAAACATGAAGTAGAAAGTGGAAAGTGGCTACAAGAACTATAGTAAATTCAGGGGAATAAAAGGCTAACTTAGGCTTGAAAACAAATCAGGAAATCTTGATAAAGGATCATCATTTTATTTCGGCCTGGAATAATAGGGATAATTTAAACATATGGAGAGGGAAAGATAGACATTGAAGTTAAAAAACAGAAAAAGATAGATCACTACATAGATGCACACATGTCATACTACTGAGCCAGGAACATGACTGATCACCTCTCAGCCTCAGGACAGCCCTGTGAAGTAGAAAGGTTTTATCACATTTTAGAGAGGATGAAGCAACTTCAGAAGTTCCCTAAAGTGACATGGCTGGTAAATCCTCCCCACCCCATGCTGAACTACAAGGCCTAAGCTTTCTGTCACCACTTCTTTATACTTCCTCAAAGATTTGTCCACACAGACTTGTGAGACAAAAAAGGGAAAGCAAAGATTCACTTTTTAGTTGGAGGGCAGAATGCTACAACATCCAGAATGAAACATAAGTCTTTTCCATCTTTGTTTATCTGACCTAATGAAGGCCAGGGTGTAAGGGTATAATAGTCATAGATGGCACATAATGTTTGCTTCTTGTTGTACAGGGTACTGTGCTGATAACCCTTATGTGCATTATCTCATTTAATCTCATAACAACTCTGGATTGTCATGATTTTTATTAGGTAAGGAAATAGAGAGAGACTTAGGTAGAAGGATAAGCCAATTTCCAAAGTCAAAGAGCTAGAAAATGGTGGAGTTGGGATTCAAACTCACTGTTATTAGATGCAAGACAAAAGCCAGGACTATTAACCACTAAACTAAAGCGCATTATTAAGTACATTTATGTGATATATATCATGTGTGAATATATGGATGTGATAAATATGGATATGTATGTATGTATATGTATGCACAGACACGCATTTCATACCTAACAATAAAATCCAGAAATGCTTATGTTGACATGTCTGTGTTGAATAGAATTAACTGCTGATTGCATTTCTTAGCATATATTTTCTTTACTCAGTTATGCATTTAAGAGCATTTTGGGGCACTTGTTTTATGCCCAACATTCTGCTGGATACCATGATTCAAAGCTTAGACACAGTTCCTATCCTTAAATAGCTTAGCTTTTTGAAATTTAAGGCTGGTAAATTAATACAATTAGTCTATATACATTACTTTATTTTTAAGGTTGCTATTATTGTATTCATTTTCTTCCTTGCCTTGCTAAGACTGCATAGAGAAAATAATTTTATATCATGAGGTTAAAAAATACAAAATAAGCAAAAATCTGCTAGTTTGCTGGGTATCTGGATATTAATGAGAATTATTAGTTGATGAATATATGTGACATTGCAATGTCAGTGCCATAGGCAGACTAGGAAGCTAATGAAGCATGATCTTCAGGATTCCTCAGTTTCACTGACACTAATAAGAATTAAATCTCAAATCTGTTCCTTAGAAAGCTGCAGAGGGTCTTAAGGAAACAGGGTGATTAGAATAAGAATTATACAAACCATGACAACACACAGTACCTACCGCAAGTAATCCCCAAGTGACCCTTTATGTAATTTTTCTAATCATTTGAAACTATTTGCTGATTTAGTTCTTTAAGCATGTATACTCATGAAAGAGAATATAGGATATAGGTATTACCTCTATTTTCCTGGAATAGAATCTGACCAAGAAAATTTAAAACAAAATCTGTTTGTGTGTTCCTTTGTCTAACTTCAGTGGTATTTGTCCATGGAAAGAGCTGCTGATTCTTGCTTTCCAGGGAAAATGAGCTTTCCAAACTGTAATATCTGGAGAAATCTTTGCCTTTGGGTTGGATGCAATGCATAAATTCGCGGTAGATTCACTGCACAACTTCAGGTGCCAAGTTCTTCTCAAAGCAATGGTGGTAAAACTTGTAATTTAAGCTTATTGAAATCTTAAGTACAATTTTATTCTCTTGATCTTCCCTTTCAATTTGACTTTTCACCATCTCATAGATTCTTAACTTGAGTGACATATAGTAATAAATGACTTGGATACAGTTTTGTCCCAAATCATTTGTTCATTCTCTGTTTCAAGCAATATTTATTGAGAGCCCGTGATGGGACAGACATTGACCTGGGGGCTGGGAACAGCAGTGAGCTAGACAAGGTGTCTACTTTCATGAAATGAGAGAGCCCAAGAGGAGGTGATTTTCAAATATAGCTCTTGTCAAAATATATCGTGGTGTTTAGTAAGCTACACCAAAGCAGGACATAACTACTAGCAAAATGTACACTTGTTTTCATGGATTTTTTTTGCAGCTTATGAAACTTGTCAGTCATTTCTCTGAGACACTGAATTTTCCAATAGCTCTCACCTGGTGTTGCTATAGATTGCCAGCAGAATTTACGAAAACCTCCTTTCTGAGGCCAAGTTCGTGTCTCAGAGATGTCCATATGGAGATGGTCAATACACTCTGACCAGTAATGGTTTTATGATTGTCTATGGGAACATCTGGATCTTTGACCTCACAAGTAGTGATACAACAACAAGCCCTTATCCCTGTGGGAAAGTGTTTTTTCTTTTGTGGCCCAGAGGCCCTGTGTTTGCATGTGAGGCTTGATGTTCTGGAAGTCATTTTCTCTAGCGCTGGGGTTATTTAATTCCAAGGACTGGTTTGAATTTCTCTTAAAACTATAAGTGTATAGGATTACATTTAATTGTTGGTTTATGTACAGGAGCATTACTGTAGTGAGCTGGAAGGAGTGCATTATAAGTACTCCTTTGTCCTGAGTAAATGTTCATTCAGTGACAGGCTGGATGAGATCCCACAGATCTCTGAATTGTGACATCTGTATAATGATCTGGAGATATTGCTGATACTATCTATTACACTTCTGCTGTCTATAGGGTCATGTAAAGTAGCTTGGAAATTGCAGTGTAAGTCGAGAAAAGCAAGGTCTAAAGCTTGGACACTTTGACCAGATGGCCGGAGTTTAGTGATTGTGAGAACATATTGTTGGCAACACACAGGTCAGATAGGGAAAAAAAAAAAAAAAGCAGCTGTTCCAAGTGCTCACAGCGTCTGTCTCCCAGGGACGGTGGGGGACAGGCTGAGGCCTTGCTGCACGGTACATCGGGCTAAAGGGCAGGTTCAAATTTCACTCTGATGGTGACAGTCAGCTAAAGGAATGATTTTATTGAAGTACAGCATGCTCTCCCAGGAGTTTCTGAGATTCCTTTTCAATTGTTAGGGGATGACTTTTGTTCAGAACCCCAGGGATGCCCCTTCTATCCACCCCTTCCAGTGTGTTCTGTCTTCATGCCATGCATGGATCTGAAAAGCTATGTTCTTCATAATATATTCATGCTAGACTTAAGAAGCTAACGAGTCACATTCTTATTTCAATAATATACTGCGCATGAAGGTCATATGGATTACACCGAAGTCAAAGAAACCTATCTGATTGCGAGCCTTCTGAGTGAGGCAATTAATACCAGAGAGTCTAAACGGATGTGCATTCTGGTGGTATTCCCTAACATCATTGACTGCCAAAGCTACGAATATCAGGGCGACCTGGGAAGTGTCATTGAACCCTCAGTCATAAGCTAGTACCTCACATAGCAGTACCCTTTTCCCACCTCAGGATACTGCCAGGTGTGGTGAGAAGCTACATGGGTTAGCAAATGTGGCTGCTGTACAGTATTCCCAGTGTAAAAGCTTTCTAAATACTTTTGGGATTTTTCTACTATCTTGAACAGATGGCCTGTGACCTGCAGTGACTTTATTCAGATCCATGGCCCATGGAATCCAGGCTCATGTCCAATCACTAAAGGGAGTCCCACAAGGCCATGCATGATCTGGTTCCTGCCAGCTTTCCTAACCTAGTGTCTCCCCCGACCCCCTACCCTGGTTCTCCTGATTATCTGAACTCCATCTCCTTCTAGACAGTCTTAACTTCCTTTATCAATTATGTTTAGGCTTTTGCATCTACAGTTCATTGTACCCGGAACAAACACCTTTATCTCATGTCTTCAGTTCCTACTGGGCACTTATTAGTTCCTCTCTCCCCTATCCAATCAAAGTACATCATTCAGAACTCTTCCCCACCTACCAGGGATGTGGCCAGTATTTGTGAACAATTATGAGAAACCTTCTCTTTCCCAAACCCATTTGGCTTCTCTCTCCTTCCTTCATGCCACAGATAATCATGCACCAGGCAGGGTTAGACAGTCCCTGGGCCTCAGTTTGGTAACCAAATGGTCTATAGAAATGTCCTAGAGTCTACATTTCCACTGCACAAAAATCAGCTTCATCCTCCCTAATCAGTACTTTAGACACGCAAAAATGATTTGAGAATAATGTAATCAAAATAGATAGGGTCTGCTTAATTTGATTAACAAATTCAGCATGAACAGCTCATCACAGATATGTCAGCACCATTGCTGCCTTGGAAAGCCCCCAGTAAAGGTCTACTGAATGAATATCTTGAATGAAATATTCAGTAAAAGTGTTTTAAGGCCTTCAAGTCCTTCCTTTGCCGGAAGTGAAAATTCTTGTCTAGTAAGAATTGGTCCAGTTTTCAATCTGCTCTTTGCCTTCTCATTTTCCATTCATTCAGTCATTCAACAAATTTTGTCGGGCACTTCCATCTAACAGGTACTGCAGACTTCTGCCCCTTGGGTTCCCAGGGTGGTGACTCAATATCCAGACTAAGGGGATGACATGGAATAGTAACATTGGGTGCAGCTGAAAAAGCCATGGTTTTCATGGCCTCTTTTCCTCCAAACGGATAATTTTAAAAATAATAACTTAATTGAGTACTTAGTGCTTTACCTATTTTAGCCTTCATTTAATCCTCTTGAAAAAGCCACAAAGTAGGCAGTAGTATTGTCTTCATTTTACAGATGAAGAAATAGGGCAATCAATTATTGGGTAACTTGACTAAGGTGAGAAATCGAGTAACTGCAAGAGTCTTGATTCGAACTCAAGAGCCCATATTGGGATCATCATAAAAATCCTGGAATAGAAAAGTCTCCTAAGTCCACAGAGACTTGTTTGCTATATCTGTGAATGGCTTAGTTGGCCACAGTGGTCTCTGAAATCCCTCCCAGATTAACAGTGTGTGTTTCTGGTGCTGGGGATGCCCTGTCCAAGCTGCAAATCCTCATAGAGTCCATCTTCCATTTCCTATATTCTTGTGGATCTGCACCTTGAATTAGACTCCAGTCTCTCTCTCCCTGTTAAAGGCTGGCTACTACTCTTCCCAACTCAGCTCGTTGCCTGAACCTGCCCTGCCAACCTCTGCTCTTTGGACCTTTGGTATTGAGGAACCAGCACTCTGATATGAGAGGAGCAAACATTTTCCCCTCATAAAATGTCATGACTTACATGGTAGAACTGTGTTTTCTATCTTGTACACAGCACTGCCAGATGGCCCTCCACCTCCTTCCTTCCACGAAATAGCACACACAGCAGGTCCCATTGTGGGTTTTCGAGTATACAAGATGCTTTCATATATATTGCATTATGTCACCAGAAGAGTGAACGTTATTATTCGGTGCTCAACAAATGAATTCAAAAAGATAAAGAGAAGTAATAATATCTTTATTACTTATCATAATATTTATAGCCCAAGAACACACAGCTAGTGAGGGTTGGCTCCAGATAGTCTAAGCTCTTTCCATTCTATGCACCAATCTGTTGCCTTTCTGTACTGCTTCCCGTTTTCTCTAATGAAAAGTGGCTACAGACTTCCTCTTTAAAAATTCACTCTGTATAAGCTAAATGTTTATAGCTAAAGTTATTTTCTTTTACAGAAGTGTCTCTTCCTCCCTGAAAACTAGCTATAGCTAGTTATCAATACTTGGAGCTCTGGGAGGGTAAATAAAGAATGAAATTGTATTGCAAAATTTTGACATATTTTTTTCCTCTGGTTATGTCTGGTAAAAGGAAGAAGTCAGAGCCCATACCGGAATTATTCCTAAAGTGTCTTGGACCAATATACCTACTCACTTCTGATAACTGAGTGCATTAGGAAGATAACCCAGTTGTATTCCACATGCTATCAGGCTTCACAGGCACAGATTCTGCCACAATTGTGCTTGCCCAGAAGCTATAGTCATTGTTTGCACAATGAAAAATGTGATTTTCAAAGTGTGTTTCAATATGTGTAATAAAAAGTCAAAGTGTTGTATGAAAAATTGCTTCATGAACTGGGAAATGTAACAGAACCCAGTGACTCCGAACCCGTGCCCCATCTGACCCCAGCATCACCTTGAGAGGTTCCAACCAGAGGTCACTGATGCTATGTCCTTTCTAGTGCCCTCTCCTGTCCAGCCCCGAAATGACAGAAAACTGAGTTCTGGATGTTTGCTTAGTAACTTAAAAAAAAAAAAATTTTTTTTTTCACTCTTGGACTGGAACCAGGTTTTCCAAGTTTTGGTTCATAATAAGTAGTTTTTAAACATTTAAAAATAGGGGTACGTAATAAAATGCTGAGAGACTCTCTGGAGACTGCTGCTGGCACTTCTGTAATAGAAAGCATACGCCATTGAGCTAACATTTTGTTCTTTGACTGAAGCAGCAAACAAAGCTGTTAAAAGCTGGTAGGCTCATTTCCAGTAGCAATAGCATTAATATCATGCAAGTCACTCCTAACCATAGTTAATTAGAGGTTTATGAGGGATGGCCCTTCCTGAAGGGTCACCTCAGGTTATTGAGCCCATTGATGTGCTGCTGACTGTGGGCGACAATGGGTTTGTTAAGGATTTCAGCTCTAGGTGATTATCTTTTTTTTTTTTTTTTTTCTTCCACTGGTGTGTCTCTTATTTTGACTGGCTGGGGTTGGGTGGGATGATGGGGCCCTGATGCAAAGACAGTGCCAGGTTGTTTCTGGAGACCTGTGGTGACAGGTTGTTGAAAACTTATTAGTTTGACGTTTTAACAGCCTGCAGTGGGATGGGAATCTGCTCTTTCACTGGAAAATCTTAGAAAGGAAAACATGAGATCGTGCTGAAATCAGCCCCACCTCCAAATGTGCTGTCCTCATGCACCGGAGTGTCCAAGACTGCCACAGTGTTTAGAGATGAAGGCCTCGCTGTGCCACCCACACAGTGGATGGACTCGGGCCACTGCCCAGTAGGAAACCCTGGAAACACCCTCCGGGAGCTGGGACATTACGTTGTGCTCGACATTAGGTGCTGATAGCTTCTTTGGTTGCAGAAGTCGGCCCCATGAGGTTTCATCTGTGTGGTTAGGCTTCGGCTCTTTTGCTCATAGCCTTTCTGTATAATAATCCAAGAAGAAATAAGGAACACCTCAGGCTTGCTATCCACTCTGAGGTAGAAGCAGACAAAAAGATTGCAGCCAACAGTGTTGATAGGAGCTATCAGGTACCATTGTAGTACACCTGTCTGCTGCAATGCTAAAAGAATTCATTAAGCATCGCCACTCTTCAGAAGCAAACCTAGCCTCTCTAACCCAGTCCACAGTTTTTTTAAATCACCACTGCACTCTGGTTTTCTCCAGTCTCAACTGTGACTACGGCTTTGATTAAAGCCCTCCCCTGACCCACCACAATTTTGCTAAACCCTAAAAGGTTTTCTGGGCTTTTAATGGGCCCATCTTTTGCCAGCCAATTCTTTCTTACCCTTCAGGTAGGCCTATGGTCCTCTCTTTGTAGAAAGCGTCTCTGATAGCTGTAGGCAGCAGCGTTGGTCACCCCTCATTAGGGATACCCATGGCCTTCTGTGTTCTGACCTCAGGCCAGGCTGTCAACCCCTTGAGATAGCATCTAGCCTAAATCTCATTTGATTTTGCATCTATATTCACAACGCAGTGCCTGCACTGAATAGATACTTGATAATCATGTAATTTGAATGATCATGGATTCATTCACTCACTCGACAGACATTAATGGGGTTGTAAACTTCCAGGCCTTTTAGGGAGTTTGGTCTCTTACCAGAGGCTCTTTTTATGATCCACAGACCTAAACCAGTTTCTCTCTAGGCCTATCTTCCGAGGGTCTGGCTTTGATTAGTGTCATCCAATTCTTTGTTAGGGAAAATGTGCGATGGGAGGTTAACCGATGGTTCAAATGTCCTCTGATGCCGTTGCAGCTCCATGTTACATGGCTGCTTCTAATGGCAGCATTTACTGGTATACATATGTAAATCTGCAGAAGACAAAACCTCTTCTTGTGTTACCCCACATCATTTTAAATCTCCAGTGTATCCCTCAGAATTACAGTAAAAAGGATTCGTTTATTTAATTAGCATTGGGAGTGCCCAGTATGCGTTAGTAAATATGCTAGCTCCTTAGAGGTTGAAGGGGATTCACATAAAACAGGTGCATCATCATACAGGCATGTGTCTTGTTTACTAAAACCTCTGTAGAGAAATTCTTATATAGCAAACATGCAGGATTTAAGTACGTGGAGGTGGGGTGAGAGTGGGAAGGAAGGCAGCCTATACTGAATGAAGCCTTGCTCCCTCCAGGTTGTCTCTGTTGCTCCTGGCACAGATGACATGTACTTCATTTTCCACCAAATAATGACCATGATTGGCACCTCTTCAACTTAGTAAACTCATGTTTTTGGATTTTGGGTGGGGAGGTTTTCCCAAAAAATTGAATGTGTGTGTCAGGGGCTCTTTATGTTTTATTTTGCTTTTGCGATCTTTCAGGCACTGTAATGGAGGTGTTGGGGTTTTTCTGCATTTCTGCAGGAACATCCAACATTTAGTCACTAGCAACAGGGGTGTTCAGAGGCAACCATGCCAACAGCTTTGTAATCCCTGGATGACTGCCGTGGTGGCATGTCCTTGAAGTCAGCAGCATCACAGACGCCTCCTGCTTCTCCACTTTCCCAGCTGTGGCCCACCACAGCTTCCCTCGTAAGCCAATTTTACATTTTTTCTGAGAGCCATTCCTGGAGGCCCATCGTTAGCCTGCTCCTCCAATGATTTTATAAGCATCCAATTCCATGTGTTAAATTCCCTTCTGTTTTAAAAGGAAGCTACGAGGATGAGAAGGAAATAAAGAATCACGCTCTGTTAACTATTTGCTGATAACATTTGGCATTACCTACTTACAGAAAGTAGTTATTGCCTCAGCTGATACTGGGGGAACCTCCAAGCACCAGGATTTCTGTTTTGGGTTTTGGTTGCTAATATTTCCCCCCATCCAAATGTATCAAGACACCTGCCCTAAAAAGATTAGCTGCTAGAGGCCTCTTGAGAGTCTAACACATGCAAGTGAGAGCAAACATTAAAAGTAAAAACTATGATAGCTTTTTTGAAGCAGAAAACATTACCTGGTTTAAGAAAGCTAGACGTACTGTCACCAACTGAACAACGTATGAACAGATATCTCAATGTCGTTATTGTTTTTAACTTCTTTCAAGTATTACAGCTACTATTATAATATTTGAATATTATTGTCATTTAAGATACAATTTTTCTTTCAGAAAAAGAGGTTTGCTAAATACTGAATGCTACTTCAAAATTACCTGAATATCAATTTTTCGTAACTGATTTTATGATGAAAGTAATGGAAAATACAGTTCATTTAAGAGAAATATTATTCATTGCACATTTTGCTGGAACTTACGACTTAGTTCATGGAAATTAAATATTTTTAGTGAAAAACAGTAAGATAGATGGGGTATTTTATTAAATTCATTGTGTTCTTCCTGGCTAAAAGGTAAATTTTAGACTTAATATAGAAAAGTCTTAATAAATAAGAACTAGTAACCAATTGTAAAATATTCTGACTTTTAAAATCAATAGTATTCCTTCATTTTTAATCCTAAATAATAGTATGCAATTAAAATAAAATAAAATTTTATTTTATTTTTTAAGATTTTATTTCATTATTTTTAGAAAGAGGGGAAGGGAGAGAGGCAGAGAGGGAGAGAGACATTGATGTATGGTTGCGTTTCACCTGCCTCCAGCCACAGACCGGACTGGAGACCTGGTTGGCAACCTGGTTATGTGCCCTGGCTAGGGAATCGAACCTGCAACCTTTGGGTTCGCAGGCCAGCACCTTAACCACTGTGCTACCAACCAGGGCCGTAAAATAAAATTTTAACAGATGAGTTTGATTTATTAATCTGTATTTTTGTGTTACAATCTATAGTAATTTCAGTCAGTAAATTCCTGTTCTTAAGGAATTAAAAACCAATCTTAACTGATAGTGTGATGCAGATAATATTACCTTGTGTTATAAGCAAAACAAGCAAGTTTTGCAAAACTAAATAAATTGCCCATGATAGTATAATAAATAAGTGAAGACAGCAATGGGATTTTAACTTATATCAGTCTAATCCAAAGCCTACACTCTAATAGGTGGCAACTCATTCAAATAGCTACTGGCTACTAAATTAAAGTAGAGGATAGAAATAGACAGAGTCTACTTGGCCAAGGCAATGAGGAAGCCAACAGTAGTCAATATTTGGGAATCTGAAGTATAGTGGTCAAGCACCAGGTAACCTATCAGCTTTCATTCTCTCACCCAATTTTCTACTCTCTTAAAAGAATATAATGAGAAGATGAGATGGTAGATGTACAGCAGTTACAACAGTGATTGGCCCATAGTAGGCCAAGTATATGTTAGCCAGTCAACAAGTATTTATTAATGATCTGCTATTTATAAGGCACCAGACTTGCAATAATGAAGCACTAATAAAAGTGCTTTGCTTCTTTATGGTCCAAGAGGGTGATAGGCATTATGCACATGAGTTCATGTGCAGCATATCCTATTTGCTTTGGGAGGAAGGCATGATTCAGGAGAGTTTGTCCCTGGCAGGGATGTAGCCCCTTGGATAGGGATTTTGATAACTATGCCCTACAGTTTGGGGACAATATTGGCTGGGAGAAATGGACATAAACAAGAAGAGTTGGGCTTGGTATTTCAGGCACAGAAGACAAAACAAAGATGATGGTCCTATGGAGAGATGAAAATCTGAGAACTGGGGAGAAGCCTAGTGATCAGAACCAGACCACAATCTGCTATGCTATGCTGGAACAGGGGGCCTGCATGACCAGGTAAAGCAACAAGGGAGAAAGATTGAAGAACCTGAGAGCCCAGCAAAGCATGAGACCTTTTCCTATGGCAGATCCTGTGGTTTTCTGAGACTCAGACTCCATGGCTTAACCCAATTAATCTCCTAAACTGGGCCATCATCTTGGGTTGCATGGCAAGCCAACAGCTGGAAGACAAGGTCCCTTAAATAATGGTATTAATGAGAAAAAAGTTTCATTGATGTTTTTTTCCCCAAGCCATGGAACAGATTTCCTCCTAGGCATTGCTTTAAAATCCATTACCATTATTAGGCAACTGTACAAAGCAGGGCAATTGAAGAACTAACCAGAAGGCCTCAGGCACTTCCCAGGCAGCCAGAGAAATGAAGGCAGGAAGAAAACAGTCACCCCAAGGTCATCTGAAGTACCACCATGCCTGCCCTGCTGCTTGGTCATTAGTCTGTGTGGTCAGTGGACCCTGGCAGTCCATGATTGTTAAAGAATGTATGTTTCCTAGTAGTTTCAGAAACTTCTTATGGTTTTATTTGTGTCCAGGAAAGAGAGAAAGACCCCCCACAGCATCACCCCTACCCACTCCCATCGGCATCTTGAGTGACTATATAAAAAAGGTTGTCCTTGGGCTTTGGGCAGCTGTGCAACCTCCACCCATCCTTTGCTGCTGGTCCCTGCAACTAAAAGAAGGAAAGCTCTTCAGTCCTGGCACATGTGTGCACTTTGTCATTCACAAAGAGTAAGGGGCCCTGGCCCGTATTTCCTTATAGGACACAGAATATGAATTGATACAACTTGCTAGTTAGCCCTTTGTTTTGCCAAAAGGTTGAAAACACTTTAGAAAAATCTGATCTTTCATTTCAAAAATAGCTATTAACTCTTTCAGATCATAAAAATACCACTTTAAAAAGCAGGTAATGCAGGAAATGCATGGTAGCCATTTGAAAGGGTGTAACCTCTGCCAATATACAGACAAAACAAGGAACTGCAATCAAATCAGATTTCACAGTCATCAACCTTCACATTTGCTTACTGACTTGGTGGCATGTAGTGGTATCCCATGTTACTTACAAAGAAATGAAGCATGAAGAGATTAAATGACAAGATAAGCATCATTTGATGCTTAGGTCAGGAGAGTAACAGGGAAAGAGCTCACAATACTCTTCATTTAGTATTTAATATCCTCTTGCAACCCTCGGGCTTACCCAGCCTCCCTCTTCTGCAGTCCATTCTCGGTTCACCCAAGGAGTTTGCTCTCTTTTCCTGGTCCAGAGCTAGTTGTCCATCTCTTCATGCACAGTGTAGGTCATTCCAGAAAAATGGGTTGATTTGAATGTAATTGAGCTATCCTTTACCCTCCCAACTTGCCCCTTTCTACCAGATGATTTTTCTTAGCTATGAGTGAAGAATGTAGACCCATTCAGAAATTGCATTCTCCAGAAATTACTTTGTTTTATAATATATGAAGTGTAGGTACAGTTAACCCTTGACCAAGTGGGGGTTAGGGGTGCTAGTGCCCCACCCAGCTGAAAATCCGCCTTTAAGTCTCTCCTGAGCGTAAGTGGATTTCCAACCACAGATAGAAAACATTACAATAAAGATTCACAGGAGTGAAATTAAACAAGTTATGAACAGTGCAAGAGGAAGATGGGCAAAGTAGCATGTCCTCAGCCATCCTAAGTAATAAATAAGTAGTAAGAACAAGTTCAACCTGCTACTCAGTGGCCTCTGTTAAGTCCAAAGAAAACAGGTATAGGTGCCAAGAAGCAATATGCAAAGGGCCACTTTTATATTCAGAGTGTTGCATACGGAGGCAATTCTTTCTTATTATGAAATATTTCAAGCACAGACCACAGTTTAGAGAATAATTTAAGAAACAAAACATTTCAGTAGTTGTTCCCCTACCCCATCCATCAGCAATTTTGCTTTCTGTGGTTTTAGTTACCCGCCATCAACTATGTTCCGAAAATATTAAATGGAAAATTCTAGAAATAATGTATAAGTTTTATTTTAAATTATATTTTATTGATTATGCTATTACAGTTGTCTTGATTTTCACCCCTTTGCCCCCATCTACCCAGCATACCCCATTCCCTCAGGCAATCCCCACACCATTGGTCATGTCCATGGATCATGTGTATAGGTTCTTTGACTACGCCATTTCCTACTCCATTTACATCTCCATGGCTATTCTGTAACTACCTATTTGTACTTTTTAATCTCCTCACCTCTTCACTCATTACCCAACCCCCACACCCCTTACCACCTGGCAACCATCAAAACGCTCTTCGTATCCATATTTTTGTCTTTGTTCTTCTTGTTTGCTTAGTTCATTTTTTAGCTTCAATTGTTGATAGATATGCATTTTTGCCATTTTATTGTTCATAGTTTTGATCTTTTTTCTTAAATAAGTCCCTTTAATATTTCATATAATAATGATTTGGTGGCGATGAACTCCTTTAGTATTTTTCTTGTCTGGGAAACTCTCTATCTGCCCTTCAATTCTAAACAATAGCTTTGCTGGGTATAGCAATCTTGGCTGTAAGTCCCTGATTTTTATGACTTTGAATATTTCTTGCCAATCCATTCTAACCTGCAAAGTTATTTTAAAGAAATCAGCTGATAGTCTTAAGGGGATTCCCCTGTACATAACTAACTTCTTTTCTCTCCCTACTTTTTTATTTTATTTTATTTATTATTTTTAGAGAGAGGGGAAGGGAGAGAGGCAGAGAGAGAGACATCAATGTATGGTTGCTCTTCACTTGCCTTCAGCCATGGACCTGGCTGGAGACCTGGCCTGCAACCTGGCTGGGAATCGAACCATCAACCCCTGGGTTTGCAGGCCGGTGCCCTATCCGCTGTGCCACCAGCCAGGGCTCTCTCCCTACTTTTAAAATACTCTATTTATCTTTAACCTTTGGCATTTTTTATTATGTGTCTTGGAGTGAGCCTCTTTGCATCCATCTTCTTTAAGACTCTTTATGCTTCCTGGACTTGTATGTCTATTTCCTTCACCAAATTAAGGAAGTTTTTTTTTTTTTTTTTTTCATTATTTTTTCAAATAGAGTTCCAATTTCTTTCTCTTTCTCTTCTCCTTTTGACACCCCTATGATGTGAATGTTGGGTTTCTTGAATTTGTCCCAGAGGCTGCTTATACTATCCTCATTTTTTTTTTAATTCTTTCTTTCTTTCTTTTTTTCTTTCTTTATTCCTTTCTTTCTTATTGTTCTGATTGGTGGTTTTTTTCCCCTTAGGTTCCAAATCATTGATTTGATTTTTGTGTCATCCACTCTACTACTCTTTTCTTATAAATTGTTTATTTTAATTAGTGTATTCTTCATTTCTGACTGAATCTTTTTTATGCTGCTGAGGTCTTCACTAAGTTTCTTGAGCATCCTTATAACCAGTGTTTTGAACTCTGCATCTGATAGATTGCTTATCTACACTTCATTTCCCTCTTTTTCTGGAATTTTGACCTGTTCTTTCAGTTGGTCCATGTTTCTTTGTTTTTTCATTTTGGCAACCTCCCTGTGTTTGTTTCCATGTATTAGGTAGAGCTGCTTCGATGTTGTGTCTTGGTAGTATGGCCTAATGTATTAGGTGTCTTGTAGGGTCCAGTGGCACAGCCTCCCCTATATCACCCAAGCTGGGAACTTGAGGTGCACCCACCATATATATGAGCTGAGTATACCTTCCTCCTGTAGTTGAGCCTTGGTTGCTGTTGGCAGATTAATGGGAGGGCTTTACCCAGGCCAGCCACCTACAAGGATTGACTGTGACCACGACCACCACCCGCCACTGACTGTGGAGCGTCAGCTGTGCAGGGCCAGGGTGGTTGTGCTCCAATGTGGTTTGTAGCTCTTCCCTGGGTGTGCTGGCCCTGGGGTTTCCCTGTGGTGCAGGCCAAGGTCAGCTTCACCTGTGTTTTGCTCCGGCCACCCTGCCTGAGCTATGAAGCAGTCTGAGATACTGCTACTTATGCTGGGCTTGGAAATTCCTAGGCCAAACCAAGCTATGGATCTAATCTGGCTGCTACTAGTCCTGGGCCTCAGGCTCACTGAAACCAGCTGCTGCTTGTTTGAGAAGATTTAGGAAATTTAGAAAGTTGTGCAGCAAAAACCAAGAACAGCCATTTATATGGAAAAGCAGCCTGGGTGGGCTCATAAAGTGGGTGGGCGGAGTCTCTGGGGATCTTCAAGGTGGGTCAGCATTAGCAAGGTTGATGGAGTCTCAGATATGGTACCTTTGACTGTGGGGGTAGGATTTTAGAAGAGGGGAAAATGGCCTTTGGTTACCTTGATACCAGACAACCCCCTGCATGCCACTGCTGCCTTTCAAGATGCTACCCCAATGCTGGAGCTGAGAGAGGGAGTCTGAGTAGGTATGTCCATGTGTTGGTCTTTAAGAGGAACTGCTTGGGGCTCCTGTAGTTTCTTCCACCAACTCAATCCCCACTGGTTATTGCAGCTGGAAGTTGTAGAGACCTATCTTCCTGGCACTGGAACCCTGGGCTGGGGACCTGGTGCAGGGCTAGGACTCCTCACTCTGGAGATAACCCTCCCAGATTTTTGTTCACCACACATGATTGTGGGACCTGCCTGTTCTGCGCCTGCTTCTCTCCTCCAGTCTGTATGGATGTGGTTTCTTTAATTCTGTAGTTGTCAGACTTCCATTCAACTCAATTTCTGATGATCCTGAATGATGAGTTGTAATTTTGATGTATTTATGCAAAGAGAGGAGCCATGAGCCATGTCTGCCTATGCCACCATCTTTACCAGAAGTTGAAATAGCCATAAATTTTAAATTGCTGGTCATTCTGAGTAAGCATGGTGAAATATTGTGCCCTCTCTCCAGGCATGTGAATCATCCTGTTGTCCAATGTTTCCAAGCTTTATACACTCCCTGCCATTCAGCCATTTAGTAGCCATTTAGATGGCTATTGTGGTATCTCATGCTTGTGTTCAACTAACCCTTATTTTATTTAATAAGGCCCCAAATTGCAAGAGCAGTGATGCTAGAAATTCAGATATTGACAAAGAGAAGCCATAAAATGCTTCCTTTAAGTAAAAATGTGAAAGTTTTCTACTAAAGGCAAGAAAAAATGCTTTATGCTGAGGTTGCTAAGGTGTACTGTGTGGATACTAGATCTTTTCTCTGTGAAAATGAAAAAGGAAAAAGGAATCCATACTGGTTTGCTGAGACAGAGACAAAGAGAGAGACTGCATTCACATAACTTTTATTCTAGTATATTGTAATAATTATTCTATTTTATTAGTCATTGTTAATCTTTTACTTTGCCTAATTTATAAATTAAACTTCATCGTAGTTAAGTATGCATAAAAAAACCAATATGCTCATATGTTGGGTTCAGTACTACCTATGGTTTCAGGTATCCAGTGGGGGTCTTAAAACACATACCCAGGCATAAGAAAGACTCCATGGAACAGTTGATTACATCTGAATGCCCATCAGCATTCAGTACTCTGTAGGTCTTTCCTCTCCCTGAATTTAACATTCCCTATTCTGTTTTCATATTGTTTCTGTAAATTATTTTATCCATAAAAATATGTACTATGTTTAGATATTTTCAATAAGATAAAAAATGAAGATAGCTTTTGCTTACTATTTTATTTTATGATTTAAATATTAGCTATGTTTCATTTGATTTTAACATTATATATTTTATAAGATTTGAACTTAAACATTATGAATATTTATATATGCCATATGTATAGTCTTACAGTATTTGTAGTTCTAATTCATTCCTTTTAACTACCATATAGTATTCCAAGGTATTATCTGTTTTGTAGTTGGACATTAAGTATGTCTGGACATTTTTCTGGTTATCAGCGTAGATGACTTGTTATGTCATAGGGTATGCACATTTCAACTTAGGTTGAAATATAGTAATTAGTAAGTAGAAATCTAATAAAATTTTGCCAGGTCTTCTCCAAAATGGTTCTATCATTTCATATTCTAACCTACAAGGTGTGAGAATATTTATCGCTGTAAATTTATTATAACACCAGTTATATACAAATTTCTAAATTTTGCCACAGCAATGAATTCAAAATAAGCCTCATTTTATCTTTAATTTGCTGATTCCTAATCATTACTCTAATTGATTATAGTTCTGTTTATTGACCATTCAGATTTCCTCTTCCATGAATTGCTTATTCATATCCTTTATCTTTCTCTATGTTTAAATAAAACATATTTAAAAACTTATTTATTTGGAAGATTTTTTAATATATTCATATACAGATGATTTGTCAATGACATATGTAAATGTGGTCTATTCTTAAATAACTGACATGTCTCTGGAGTTTGCCTTATATAAAACTTTTAATATGCATGTCAAATCCAAGACAGACAAGAAGGTTGATATTTCCATGAGTCTCTGAATTGTGGAGAAGTACTTATAAGTGTCACTTTTTCATCATTTTCTTACTTGCTTTTCTCCCCCAAGTTCAAAGAATTAAGTATATACGACATTGTACTTATATCTGTGCTTCATTGCCCAGTAGGTTTAGAAGAATTTTGGTGCTATATGAGAACCATTTTTGAGAAAGATTAACCTCATATTATTAGGTCCATTAGACAGCACATCTTCTAGTGAAACAGAAACTAACCCAGGAAACCCAGGAAAACATGAAGAGTAGAATAATGTCATGGTAATGTCAGATTGCATGAACATGTTGCCTTGGAAATCTTGGTATGAAATCTTAAAATAATGATCACTGCTTTTTTCTTTCAGAGGTGTGGAGAACTTCTGTTTGACAACTCTGAACAGAATGTCAACTTGGTTTGCATGCTAGGTAAGAAGTCTTTTCATTTTGGATATATTAAGCATGCTGATGTCATGTGACTTATCGTTGTTCTGTTGCCTCATTGACTGTCTCCTGTTTCATATTGCAGAGGCTTATTGGCTTTGTATAGGTTTAAATATACCTATTACACATTTGTATGTAGAACACTTGATGAAAAAAGGTTTTCATTTTAGTAACTGTCAGTAAGTCATGAACCATGCCTCTGAGTCTTTCAAAATTTTTCTTGGCTCATTAGCCTAACATGGAATTGGGTGCTTTGTGTTCAGGAAACTGTGATGAAAAAGGAACTAGAGTTATACTGTAATTCTTGAATTAGAGATAAGCAAGGTAAGTAAACTATTAAGAATTTACATCACAGCACAAAGCCCTTACAATGCCTGGAAGCAATGCATATTGAACTAATTTGAAGTCAGCACAATTACCCGCAATGCATTTGTAATAAAATTGCAGCATTGTACTGAGTAATTATTTGTACTTGTGGGACAGTGTATCGCTAATGCTTTCACAAACTCTGTTAAGTTATAATATTCTCTTAAGAAATGAAGTTTAATTGTTTTTATCATTATATAAGTTAAAAAACTAATACAGAAAATATAAGTGATGCCCTTAACTTCAAAGTGAGAAACAGATCAAGATACAGAAGCTTCTAAACTGTAAAATTTTAATTCTACCATTTAGATCTTATTTAGGCTACTAAATTATGTCTAATGAACTTTTAATTAATTATAGTAGTAGAACAAAATAGTGTGGATAAATATAAATAATCTTTAAATTTAACTTTCACCAAAAACCCTCACCCATTCCAACCTGGACCCATACTCATAAGTAGAGAACAAAATGATACACGTTAGCTTCTTCCATTTTCTCTGGCTGCCTCTTATATTGGCAGCTATATGTCAAGCCATATCAGTGAAATAATTCAAAAAGCAGACAGCAAGATATCTAGAGACAAGGGAAGGTCTTAGTAATTTATATTTCAAAATAATCAAGTAATAAATAATCAAAGTTGCACATGATATTAAAAAAAACTAAAAAAAAAAAAAAAAAAAATCCCAAACCAAAAAAAGGTACCATATTTTCTTAGCTTTCTAATCTTTCTTATTTTCTTGTACTAGTGTTTTAAGCCTCTCAGTTGCACTTCTTATAGTTTTACTCTTTTTTTTTTTTTTTTAAGAGAGGGGAAGGGAGAGAGGCAGAGAGAAAGAGACATCAAGGCAAATGATTGGATATTATAAGTAACTTAATATCACTAAAATATTACTTGATTATAGCATCTATGTGGTCTAGTAACTCGAATGGGTTTTTTTTTAAACCAAGTCTTTTTTTTTAATTTTTAAAAATATTTTATTTATTATTTTTAGAGAGGAGAAGGGATAGAGGCAGAGAGGGAGAGAGACATCAATATATGGTTGCCTTTCACCTGCCTCCAGCTACAGAGCTGGCTGGAGACCTGGCTTGCAACCTGGCTGGGAATCAAACCAGCGACCTTTCAGTTTGCAGGCTGGTGCCTTATCCACTGTGCTACTAGCCAGGGCTTGAATAAATTTTTAACTCATGGTGATTTTTAAGCATATGAGCACATAATGTATTCTGACTAAATTTTCCCTTTTTCTGGATCCAATGTAAGTGGACTGATTAGTTTATTGCTAGGACTAGGACAGCAATAAACTTTTACTACTTCCTATAGACTTGACTTCACTTACAGAAAGATCATCTTTTTACTTTTTCTATATTGTATGGCATGGGTTATAAAGTGGCCAGAAGACATTTGTGGCAACCAAATGCACCCCCAGTGAATCTTCAGATTGAACAAAATTCCAAAATTCCAAATATATTTTATAGAAATCAGTTTTATATTACTGTTTACCATGATACTGACTATAATTGATTGAGAACTTAAATATGTTAAGAGATGAAGTCCATCTGAAGCCCCTTACATAATTAGATCATTTATTCCACGTAAATGAAGACACGTCCTCTGTTTTAAAATATAGATAGATATCCTGGTAAATGGCAGTATGTTAGTAAGCTTATAGATTTCATTTGTTTTGGCTTTTTGGGTGGAATTTCTATTTCATTTTTAATGATATATAACTAAATGATATAGACTAAATGATATAAAGGAACCATAAGAATGGAAGTTTTTAGTTTAAGGACATGAGAAAAATAAAAATGAAATAGGAAGGACAATTATACACTTTATCGTTAAAATAAGTAAATACTTATTGGGTGTCAAAGATAGTACTATGTCTAGTGAGCTTAAGTTCATATATAGAGTGAAATTGGGCCCTCACAGAGCTCACATTTAGGAGGCTTAGACTTTTTATCTAGTCAAAAAGCCTTATCCTTTTTAGGAGATTGCCATAAAATTTAATTGAATCCTTTACCAAGTCCTTTTGATTCTTAAATGAAAGAGAATGCCAAGATAAAGGTATTACAGATATCAATACACTTGAATCAGCCTGCCATTAGCAGGTGTCCAGCTAAAGCCCGAGGCCTACCATTTCACAGCAATCTGTGCTGTGCAGGATAACGAGGATGGAAGTGGAGTTGAATGGTTTAGGTCCTGGAAACAAACGAGAAAAATTCAAGTTATGAATGTGTAACTCATTAAAACTGAGACCACATCCTGAATTTCTTCAAGAAGGGGTATCTGTATTCTCACAACAAGAAAGCACCACGTCACCATTGTTTGAGACATTAGTTTGTTACTACCTTTGAGAGGAACCTCTGATCGTGCCCTTCTGACTTCCTGAAGAATTTCTTCAGAAAACCTTTCTATCTCCAACAGTATAGGATAGGGATTCTCTGGTATTTTGAGGGACTATTAAATTGTTAAAGTTTTGCCCATCTGAAGTGCAGTTTTCATTTTTGCAGGTAATGTTATAATGTTGGATAAATCAGAATTTCTAAGGAAGAAACTTCTAAGGAAGTAAAGCCTGCATTTCCAAAACCTCACCTCTGATTTTATGCCACCCTAGTAGTGATACCTTGTGGCGGCCAAACTGAGACACCTACAGTTTTAAATTGCCAAGTTCTAGGTCAGCCCCCCCACACCTTGCATGGTCCCCACTCACACTTCAGGTTTGTCTGCCTGGAGCCCAGCTGTGTTCTGCCTTTGGCACAGTTGAAATGAAACAGGAAAAAGAAAGGTCACTAGCCAGAGCCATCTGCAGGTTTCTTCGCTCCCACAGCTATGTCCCCAGATATATCTGAAAAATACAATTTTCATTCATGATTTCCATGAATAAACTGTCCTCAGCAAAGCTATGCTTCTGGCTCATCACATTAAATAAGACATAAGTGTAACATTTACCTTGAGTTATTCTAAAGCACTGAATTCAATACTGTTCTAAGTGGGTGAAAATTACTGTCACATCTGAGTCTTCTGGGGAATCATTCCAGGTTTTAGGGGAATGGTTTATGTTGGATCTGAAGGGAAATAAAAGTGTACTGAAGAGTGGGCTGCACTGAATATTAACTCTTTATTCCTAAAAATTACCTCAAAGAGGGCAAATGTGGACAATCAAGTTAAGCACAAAATTGTAATGAATGTGCCTTTGGTCTTTACATCACCTTTAAGGCATATGTTTAAAACTCCTATTTCCCCAGCTCTCTCCTCTTTTTAAATTTAGCTTAAGATTTCTCAGCTCAACTTGACCTCAGAAGTTTATATAATTATATCAAAGGGTATATACATGTACAGCAAGGCTTGCACCTTAATTAGATATAATGAACTAATACCAAGGGGAAGAGGCAGAGAAGAGAAATGATCTCTCATTGCACAATTAATAATATGAAGCATGGTGAGTTGCTAAAAGAATTTAACTTTTCAAAATATAATGAAACTGTTGGATACAAAGAGCCCAGAGAATAAAAAATTAGATAAAATGTTCAATGTTGACTCACTATTTAGTATTTAGTTTACTTCCTAAACTCTATGAAATGATAAGTCCTGGGAGAAGAAACAAAACAAAATTTCCCATTAGCCTTGGTGCCTTATACAACTCCTTCTTAGTCTTAGAGTGAAGTTTTTTTCTTTTCTTTTTAAGATTTCTTTATTCATTATTTTTAGAGAGAAGAGCAGGGAGGGAGGAAGAAAAGGAGACAAACATCAATGTATGGTTGCCTTTCTCCTGTCTCCAGCTATGGACCTGGCTGGAGATCTAGCTTTGCAGCCTGGATATGTGCCCTGACTGGGAATCGAACCAGTGACCTTTGGGTTTGCAGGCCAGTACCAATCCACTGAGCCACCAGCCAGGGCTCTATAGTGAAGTTATTATAAGCAATAAGCCTGAATTTTTCTAATTTATGGTATTTTTTGGCTCACTTTCTTCATATTCTTTACCAAGATTCAATCTTTTCCAATTTGAAATTTCCAGGGGCCCTGCTTTTGTTTCATGTGTGACTCTTTTCATGCTAATTGGTATCATATCATTTAAATATAACTACAAACTCTGTTATCTGCTATGAGTCAGAATGGGATGTTTATATTGTCAGACTCCTGGTTGCAGTTTATATAAATCATGTAAAGGGACTGCCAGTTTTCAAGGCAATGGAATACCACAAAGTTAGTATTTTATTAGCACCCAATATGAGTATAGAGGGACTGGTTTTCTACCTCTGAAAAATAAACTGTACTTACAGTGGATAAGGCACTGTCCTGGAAACCCAAAGGTCGCTGGTTTGATCCCCAACCAGGACACATAACCAGGTTGCAAGCCAGGTCTCCAGCCAGGTCCATAGCTGGAGGCAGGTGAAAGGCAGCCATACATTGATGCTTCTCTCTCTTTCTTCCTCCCTCCCTGCCCTTCTCTCTGAAAATAATCAGTAAAATCTTTAAATAGATAGATAGATATAGAAAATTATTTCTGTATATTTATTTCACCCTGTAAAATTATTTTGCCCTGAGGTTTATTATTTAAAAGGTTTTCTCTACATTATCTTATTAACTGCCTTTACATTTTTTATTGGTAAGTAAATATTGCCTTGCATAAGAAATATAAGTTTCCTAGTTTCATGGTTGCTTTCATGGAATGTTGCAGCATTTCTACAACAACAAAACACCACACTTTTAAATACAGCTAGGACCCAGGGCTCATAGAAAAGCTGGCTGCAGAATAGCAATGCAAGCAAAAGCCAACTAGCAGAACTGAAGTTAAACCCAAAAGTGATAGAAATATCAGCCTTGTATGAGCTTCATTTTCTGTCTGAAGGCAGAAGAAATTACTCCTATCACCCACTATACAATGCTGCACTTCAGAAAATGTGCTCAGTCAGAAAGAGTTATAGGTGCATATTGTATGTCAGGTAGGGATGCAAAGACATCAAAGTTCTGCTTCCTGCCTGCAAGAATCTCCCAATCTAGGGGGGGGTGGGAGATAAACAAGGATGCAGACAATGCCAATGTAGCATGATAAACCATAAGGAGGGGCCAGAGTCTTACAGGAAGGGGGAGAGTGAAGTGGTATCAGAAAAGGTCTGTGCAAGTGGTCATAGGAGCTGGGTGTCAAAGAGTATCAGCAGACAGCCCTGCGAGCCAGGGATGCAACAGGCAATTGGGAAAGGCATTGACATTATTTTTAGGCAGAAGAACAGCAGGTGCAGGAAGCCTGTGTGACCAATTAAAGAAACTGTACATTGTTATGCCTGGAGACTAGAATAAGAGGAAAGAAATAATAAGATAATCAGTGTGGAGAGGAAAGTGAGGCACATTATAAAGGGCCTCGTAACAGGATAAAGTACCATTTAAGGATGTTTAAGCAGAGGAGCTACAATGTGAGACCAAGTTGAGAATGCCCTGGGGGTGGATAAGAATGAGGAAAGACAGACCAGTTTAGGACATGCCAGCAATTAGGTGAGAAATGATGAGACCTGCCCAAACTGAAACAATGTCAGGGGGATGAAAATTCAGATTTTTGAGAGACAGTGATAGAACTTTACAATGGAGCAAGTGTAAAAAATGTAATTAAATAGAGAATAGAAATGCTGTTTCCCCTCACACACACACACCCCCTCAACAAAGAGCACAGAAGAATCAGATTTGCAACTGGGATAGGCAATGAGTTCAAGTTTGAACACAAGAATTATGAAATTCCCAAGGAACTCCCAGATTTTACAAGGAGCCTGAAGCTTAGTAGGGTGGCCTGCAAGTAGGTAATGGTGACACCCTATTGGCAATGATATCACCCAGGGGAAAGTGAGGAGTGAGGTGGGTGCACCTTAGAATACTTGGAAGTGTTGGCAGGTTCAAGAAGTGTCTGAAGGTGCCTTACAAGGTAGATTAAGAATGAGTAGACAGAGAAATCTAAGGAAAACAAGAGAGAACGGTTTCATTCCAGCCAATAGGAGAGTCCCAAAGGAAGATCATGATGGAGATATGAAATGCCATAGAGGCCAAATGAAACAAACCTAGCAGGATTCATTGGACAGAACAACCTAAAAGTGATAGAGACATATCCATCCAGTGCAGAGGGGCAGAAACTGCAAGGATTTCCATCTCATTGCTTCCTTTCTTTTAAAGAAGAAAACATGATATTTTGATGAGGGTGAGGAGTAATGGAGGCAAAAATAAAGGAAATAAAGGAGATAAAGGTTTGAAATTCATGTAGGAAATAAGAAAGGTAAAGGGATACTATTGTGAAGCAGTTCTGTAGTTAGTGCCTGTGAGCTAAAATATCAATATCCATTTGTTAAAAATAAAAATGCTTAAAACAGCCCTGGCTGGTAGCACAGTGGATAGGGCGCCGGCCTGCAAACCCAAATGTCACAGGTTTGATTCCCCAGCCAGGGCACATAGCCAGGTTGCAAGCCAGGTCTCCAGTCAGGTCTGTGGCTGGAGGTAGGTGAAACGCAACCATACATTGATGTCTCTCTCCCTCTCTGCCTTTCTCCCTTCCCCTCTTTCTAAAAATAATGAAATAAAATCTTTTTAAAAATTTTTTAAAAATGCTTAAAACGTAGACTATGTTCCAAATGCACATTTGAGAGAAGTAACTGCTCCATGTTCATGACTATCCTTCCCTTCCCTTTTCTCCTTATCTGCTTCTCATTCTCCAAATGCCAGCCAAGATCCCTGTCTTCTTTGACCCTAATTCAACTTCCTTTCTCTCAATATTGTGAATACTGAAGTATTTTCCCATTGGTGCATATAACCTGCATATTACAGTGGAGTAGGTCTCCACTTATTCATCTTTGTATCCCTAGCATGAAGTATTGGCCTAAAACTCCAAAGGAACAAAAATCATAATAATAATAATTCCTAATGCAAGTATAAGAAAAGCATAATGTTGTATATGTTGTCCCTAACCTTCTTCTCTGCCCTGATGGCACCCCACAGAGGCTCTCTTCTGATCTGCCTTGACCTAAAAAGGGGATGTCCCACATTCACCTCCCAGTTGTCAAGGAGGCTAAAGGTGCTACGTCATTTCAGCTCTGACACTGCCAGTGTCTTCTGAGGTGGGTCTACCCCTGGCCAATCACATCAGAGCCACCTCTCCCTCCTTAGCTGCTCCCCATCCAATCTGTGTTCCCCTTGTACAAATTTAATTCAAGGGCTCTTTGCTTTCGGTATGAGTCCACCTAGAAACCCTTGTATAGATCAAACTATATTTTATTACATTCCAGAGACTAGTCATTTCTGTTCTCACCCCAATATTAGGCTCTTTATTGGAAAGAATACATATTATTAATTATATGTCATTGTAAACTTATATTTTTTTAACAAGTGAATTTTTCATGTAGGCTAGCTATGTAGGGTAGTTTAAGAGGTCTCAACCTGTCAATCTCAATCCACTTTCCTTGCCAGTGATAAGTATATAATGTTTTCTATAAGTAGATAATGTTTTCTAATGTGTGTGGATTATACACATTCACAAACTATAGACATTTTCAAAGGACAAGACAGTTATGTATATTATAAAAGACACAAAAAGAATTTTAAGGTATTTAAAAGATAAATATCTGTTCTCATTATAACAGTTGCTCTCTGTGAACTATAACATTTTTTCATATATAAATGCAAAAACATATGTTATTAACTTGGCATATCAGTTTGAAAGAGACAGTCAACTGGTTGGGTAGAGAGCTTATTTTTGACTTGAGGTGGTGAACACACAATACAGTGTATAGATGATGTGTTGTAGAATTGTGCATGAAACCTGTATAATTTTGTTAACTAGTATCACCCCAATAAATTTGATCAAAAGAAAAAATAAATCAAAATAAATTCTAAAAAGAAAGCTCAGTTTCCATAGTCCAAAATTTTCATATATGACTAATTCAAATTTTCAAATTCTGTGAAGCTAGCTTGAACATAAGAAAAATTACTGGTTTAGGTAAGTTTTAAAGTAAGTTAAATATAACAATAGTTAAATGCAAAAACTTTGTGTTTTTTTTTTTTTTTTACTTTAAGGTAGTCAACCACATATGAATTTAATATATTGATTCACAGTCAATATTTTCTAACTTTTATGGCTTGTAACTTGACCTGCCCAACATTAGTACAGTTTATCTTTACCTAAATTCTGGATTCATGTGGTTCTTGTTCTATGTGGTACACTGAAAATTGGAAGTTTTATTTTAAACAGACCCTCTTTTCCTAAATGTAAAAAAAAAAAAAAAAAAAATACAGCTAGAAATACTAATAAAATATAGAATTTTATAAGCTTGGTGAACATCAGTATCTTCATTGTTCGGTGATAATCACATACTACAAATCTGAGAAACTACAATATATAAATATGGAAAGATTTACCATGCCAAACTGCTTTCTAAAATTTACTTTGCTAGGTCAAGAAAATGCATTTCAATATTTTATTTTATCTTAGAAAATCAAATATTTATAGAAAGTAATTAGGCATTTTGGAAGTACATATTTAAAAATATTTTCCACATTTCTCAGGGAAAGTTTAATATCTCATTCCTGAATTACTACATTCTTTATAGAATAGGTTTGTTAATAACTAATTCCACTTGAAAGTCTATGTGAAAGGTTTCTTATTATGTCTATTCTTTCACTTTTGTGTAAGGGAAAGTCTTCTTTCATGGATCATGTTTACAAGAGGGTTGACAAATGAAGATGGCTCTGGGTTACAGTATGTATATGAATGACCATGATTGTGTTTGGGATAATTGAGCAGACATTTGGAACTTGGTCATCACAGAGTCTTAAGAGAATCTCTCAGTATCTGAAAGGGTTTAATGTTGCTTTCTTAAGATTTCAAGATGGAAAGAAGCTTTGAGGGTCAAGAAAGAGGAGATAACTTCTCCAAGCCCAGTCTACCTGCCTGAATTCTAGAATTCAGGGTCAGGTCATAGACATATGACCACACAAAATTGTGTAAATTTTTAGGCCATTACAAAAAATAAAATATTTTTTCTCTGTAGCAATTGTACTGTTAAAAATGAAGAAATATTTAATTTAAAAAATAATAGTGTTACTGTACATGTCTATTTTCTTTAACTTTCTGTAGGAAAAGCTTCTTAGAAGGTTGGTTTTAAACATTGCATCTTTAAAAGAGCAAATTTTCTATAAGTGAATTTAATGTTACTAAATATAAACTAATATGCCAATGTATCCAAGCTTATATTTAAAAGTAGTCCAATATCCCTCAACAATTAAAATTGTGCTTTGCATGTTTATGGACAGATTTGATCCTCCTGCTATTAGTCTATTTAGGTTTAATTATTTTTCTTATTTTTTATTGAAATATAGCTTACGTTCTGATGTATTCATTTTTAAGTGTCCAGCTCAATGAATCCTTAGAAAGTTAACATATCTGTGTAAAACTGCAGAGATCAATAGAGACAGTTTCCTTCATACTTCCTCCCAGATATTCTATGCTGACTCACTGACTTACAGTATCATCCCCTAATTTTGAAATTCTTATAAATGGAGTCAAAGAGTATATTCTTTTTTTGTTTGTTTCTCTTCTTTAGCTCTCTATGAGATTTACCCATGCTGTTGCACATAACCTTAATTCATTCTTTATGTGTTCCTTTTGCTATAGAACAGAGGTCAGCAAATTATAGCTTATGGGATAAAATCTTGCCTGTCTCCTGTTTCCATAAATAAAATTTTATTAGAACATATATCTTATTAGTATACATGTACCAATTCATATATACTATAAAATGGCTCTTTTCATTGGCAGAGGTAAAAGCTGTGATAGAGCCTATATGATACCCAAAGCTTAATATAGTACAGAAGATTGATGGCCATTGCTATAGAACATTCCATTGTTTGTATGTCAATTTATTTATTAATTCTAATAGTAATCAACACTTGATTGTTTAGTTTTGGACCATTACAGACAGTATGGCTATGAACATTCTTATATGTCTTCTTGTGCACAAAATTACACATTTTCTCGAGTATTTACCTAGAATTGTAACTGATGAGTTGTAGGGTATGTATATATTCACTTTAAACTGATTCTGTCAAATAGCTTTCCAAAGTGACTATACCAATTTACCTTCTCATCAATGTGCATGTGAGCTCCATAACGTAACACAATAATTATCTTTGAATGAAAGTTAGAATGTATAATTCATCATTTAACTCAATATTAACATTTTGTATAATAGCTTCTAATGAAGATCATGATTATTACTTATGTAAACAAATCATTAGGTTGATAATGGTCGTAGTAAAACAGATATGTTTTATTTGTTGATTTTCTATGTACATTAATTAGTTGATATAATTTGTTGCATAATCCAAATTAATAGTTATTCTTTGTTGAACACTTGGAAATAAATGTTTTACAAATGATCTGATAAGTGCTTCCCCACTCACAGTGGAACTGTAAACAACACTAGTTCATAAATTGAGAGAATTAATTTCCCCTTTTCCTTTTACTACAAAGTATACAATTTACTAATTTTCACAGAGCTGGTTATATGTATAAATTTATACTATGAAAATTATAGTTAAGATAGCTAATTCTGAAAAATCAAGTCTAGTCCCTTATTCTCCCTTACTCTGGCATCACATGGCATAGGATTCTAACTTTAGGCCTCACATGCTGTTTTTGTGAATTTTATTCAATCTTGCTCCAAGAATGAAGCAGCAAAGTATTTTTATTTTGCCTTTTTATCAGTTTCTTTTAGCATTGGGTGTGTCCAGGTGGAGATAAAAAGGTCACCATTAACCAATACCAGAATTAAATCTAGTGAGATTATAGTTTTTCAATCGTAAGAAGAATTATGGGTTCTTTGGAAGATAGAATCATGAATGATTTTTATTTCCCTTTTTTGGTTTCTTTATATTTTCCAACTGTTTAGCAAAGAGTAATCGTTTCATAATAAGAGAGATTTTAGGTGTTCTATGGTTTCTGAGGATAAAAGGGTTGTTTCTTTTGTTTGTTTGCATTACTAAATCCTATACCTGACACATGCCAAAACTTGGATAACTTATTCTAGTGGTGAACTAGTCATAATTGCAGAAGTGGAGGAGTGCTTGTAGTATAAACTACGCTTTGTGGTAATCACTACACGTTAGAAATGAGTTAGGACTTTTATTGACCTTTCTGTCACAAAGTCACCTTCCTCCAAACAAATAAACTGGCTGAGACAGAACATGCCCTTGGCAGAGTGTGAGTAATCCCAGCAATCCTGTGCCTTGTGTTACAGGTAAAAGTGCAATCCATTGATAAGTAGCCTATGAAATTGTGCAAATGCTATGAAACAGTATAAAACAAAACACTGTGAAACTTCCTTCGGTTTTCAAAATTGTAACATGTAACACACATGTGTGCATCCACAGACACACATGTACAAGCACCCAGGATACACGCACATGCACACACATAACAATGCACATTTCCAAGTTCAAGGTCTCCATTTTGTTCCATTCTTCTTAACTAGAATCTAAAAAGCGTAGGCTTTTTATCAAGGGACTGAGGTACGTATGCAACTCTTTTGCACAACCAGTTACTTTACTTTCAGTATTCAGAGAACAAAGAAGTGACCATGTTTAATAGTTCTTAAAGCCTGTCTCAAATATAGGGAACTACTGCTGATATAAATCTAAATAAATAACTACATGTATACTGTATGTTTGCAAATATCTAAGTTTGTATATATGTGTGTATATGTATAACATTTTTAGCAATAGGAAAAAGTTAACCTGGTTGGATTTATCATATTTTTCTGCATTTTAAAGCTTTCCTACCATCAGCATGAATTACTTTTATAGTAGAATAATAAACATAAAAAAGAAAGGATCTTAGGGCAATGAAACTACTCTGTATAATACTATAATGGTGAATACACATTATTATAAATTTGTCCAAATTCATAGAATGTGCAACACCATGAGTGAACCCTAATATAAACTCAAACGTGGGTGATAACATTGAGCAATGTGGGTTCATCAATTCTAACAAATGTGCACCTCTAGTAGGGGTGTTGATAATGGGAAGGTTGTGCATTTGTCTTGGCAGGGGATATATAAGAGTTCTCTGTACATTCTGCCCAATTTTTCTGTGAACCTAACACTGGCCTAAAAAAAATTAAGTTAATTTATTTAAAATTAAGCAAAGCCCTGCTGGTAGCAACAACACACCATGAAAGGGAGATACAAAGCGGTAAGGGACCAGCTGAAGGTAGTGGCAGTGTGGACCTGTGGCCCTGTCAGTCCTGGAGGTGCCCGGAGGGGTTGTGCAGGGACAGGACCCACTTACAGAACTTTTCTGAGAACTAAGAGACAGTCAGGCCCTTGTTCAGGCTCTAGCATCTAGTTTATTGTTTTCTCACAGGAAAATTAAAATGTACTGTGACCCTTTTAGCAATCCATCTGTTTTTCAAATAAAAATGTTTTTCCTGGGTCCATTTTTAAAGTAAACCATCCGCTGGAAGGAAATTCAGTGGCTTCCCTAAAATATCTAGCTTTTAAAATACACCCATTGCCATTGTCATGGCAAAGAGCAGTGTTGAATAGTAACACTCTACTAGGATTTCAAATCTGCAATTATAAATAAATAGTAAGGGAGGAAATGTTTCATATGACATTTTGCTCATGGCCTGAGCCTGGTTAATCCAGAGCTCATATCGCATAATATTCTATAACTATATCATTTAATAATGCTGATTTTCCCAACAACAAAAAAAATAAAGTATTGAGTACCTACCAACTGTATATATTCTTCTAGGCACTAGAAAAAACAGCAGTGAATAAAACAGACAAAATTCTTGCCCTAGTGGAGCTTAGATTCAAATCATTCATGAGGGTAGGGAAGTAGGTGGTAAACAATATAAATCATATACTACATTATTTGAAGGTTATAGTAAAAGAAATTCTGTGGAAGAAATAAGGCAGGAAGAGGTAAAATGATGACAGGAGGTGGGGGAGATGTGCTGCAGATTTTTACTAGAACAGCCAAAGGTCTTCTTGAGAAAATAAGCATAGAGCGTCCAAGGTAGGAAGGTCAGCACTTACCAAAGACCGGAGCAGAGGGAGCAGGGGCACCAGTGTGACTGCCCAGGAATGAGAGCCAGGACCCGAGGTGTCCTGGGAGCCAGATCGCATGAGTCATTGGGAGGACTCTGGATTTATTCTGCTGGAGATGAGTAGCCTTTGGAAATTTCTGAGTACTGGTGTCACGTGATCTAACTTTCATTTTTAAATACTGGTTATGTTAGGTAGATATTAGAAGTTAACAAAATATTGAGAGCATGATGCTAAGTGAAATATGCCAGGCAGCGAGCGAAAGGCAAGTACTACATGATCTCACCTATAAGAGGAACCTAATGAACAAAACAAAAACAAGGAAAATAGAACCAGAGGCATGGAAACAAGGAAATGACTGACAGGGACCAGAGGGGGAGGGGGAGGAAGGGAAGGGGGAAAGGGGAAGAAGGGGAAGGGTCTAGTCAAGGACTGGATATAAATGACCCATGGACATGGACAAAGGGTGGGGGTTAACTGTGTGGGAGAAGAGGGTGGGCAGGGCAGGGGAGAGCAACAGGGGAACATTGGAACAACTGTAATAGAACAATTCAAAAAAAAAAAACCTAACAAAAGGAAAAGGTGCTTGCAACGTGGCTTTGGAGAAGTATAGCCATTGTTCTCAAATGAGTACTGAAGGGATGTGTTTAGGGAAATAAGAAACAGATTTCATGTCATATCTTATGTATGTTCCACATAAATTACATGGTTAATGTTCACCTAACTTAAAAAGTTCAACTAGAGGAAGTACAATTTTAAAGTTCTTGAGACTTAGAAAAGTAAGGTGATTGGCAGACTTATCTCTAGAAAACATTCCCTCCTTAGGGAGTTCTTTCTTTACTTGATTCATCTTTAGAGCAGCATTTTTTTTTTTTTTTATGAAGGGGCTTACCTCTATTTTATTTTCCTCTTAGATTCCTAAATAGCAGCCTTGAATCATAGTAAAAGACCTACTCGTTTCACTAAAAACCAAAGGAAGGAAAATCTCTTCTTTTTAAATTATCTTTAAAAGTTAAGTATTTGCAAATGTTAACAGAATTAAGCAGGACCAGAGTGTCTCCTTATGGCAAATAGCAGGGACACTGGATTCTTTGAAGGTTGTGTACCCACAACCCCAAGGGTGCCATTGACCTGGACTAGAAGAGCACCCCCTGAGGTTGCAACATGGGGCCCCTTGAGGACCAGGGGTGCAGTACATTCTGAGACTTGAGGTTTAGCTTTTCTGAAGCTCATTGTGTGAGAGAGAACCAAAGACTGATCCAAATGCCCTTTCTTTGACTTAGTTAGAAAATGAGAATACCAACATTGTTCTCCCTTTCTGCTTAATTTTACCTCAAAGGGAAAACAAAAATGAGAGAATTTCTTAAGAAAGACAAATCTACATAAAATTTTAAAAATAGCTCAGTGAAAGAGTCCCAAGACACTATACAATTATTCAGTTTAGCCAACAATTGTGAGCATCTACTGTAATCCTAAAACTAGTCCAAGGTAGTAAAAATAGGAAAAAACCAGTGATAACTCATCTCTCAATGTTCTCATTTCCAACATTATACAGTCAGCCCCTTCAACTCTATAAGCCAAAGACTGTGGTAGCAGAGAATGGGACATGACTGGCTCTTTCCCTACAGTATCATTTCTCTTTTAAAAATGGATGGATATTCACAAACACACACCAACCTGAGACCTGGTCACCTGCTCTGAGCTGTTTCATGCTAAGCCTGCTGGAATATTGATAGAACCAGGAAACTCTATAATGGGTAGATTCCCCTGAGACTCTACCGGCCTCATTTCACACCATGCCTCTTTCCTCGATACCTCAATCTCTCTCCATCCCTAGCACTTCATCCTTCACTTGTTCCCAACAACCCCCTAACTAACTCCTACTCCAACCATATTGCTTACACACTTGACAACAAAAGAAGGCAGTAGAAGTACATGAGAGGAAAAAACAATGGTTTAGGCCAATGTAAGGTGAATGAGGAGTTAGTCACTTTTTGTCCAGAAACCATGGTAGTTGAATGAACTAACTTTTGCTTTAGTTTGCCTTTAGTGAAAGATAACTAATTGAACAAAATGGTCATCTAATAAGTTTCAACATTCAAAAACCTGAAATAATGCCCTGATAGAGAATGGAAACCTGGGACCTGATATCAAATACAACCACCTGCCTCTTGCCAGGCAGGAGAGAAGTCTTGCATGGAGATATCCTTGGGATAAATTTTCTGAATTACTTTTTTAGGGTCTATGTCTGTCTTTTGTTAAAAAAAAAAAAAATCAGTGACACTTAATTTTATATTAGACTAAACAGTTTGGCTTATCTGCATTCCCTAAATCACATTCTGACCCTGTAAGAAAGTTTGTGGCAACATGAAGAGTGAGATAAAAGGGAGGCAGCAAGAGGTCATGGGAGAAAGGTCAAAACTGGTAACTGAAAGGGAGCCAATGTCACACGGCCCATGGAGACTTCAAATCCCCAAACCAAGGTAGCTGAGAACAAGAAAGTCAGTGACTCCTGAGGAAATGTTCTCTTCAGAAAACTTGGCAGGGAGACTGTGGCTTTTGAAGAAAGGCCGGCCTTTTGACCACACCAAAACAGATTTAAATTCATATTGAAACAGATTAATCAATAGCTCCATTTAAAATAGCTTCTTGCTTAGCTATTGTAAATAGCACTGCTATGAACATAGAGGTATGTAGGTTCTTCTGAATTGGTGTTTCAGGGTTCATTGGGTATGATCCTAGCAGTAGAATTGCTGGATCAAAAGGCAGTTCCATTTTTAGTATTTTTAGGAAATTCCATACTGTTTTCCATAGTGGCTGTACCAGTTTGCATTCCCACCAGCAGTGCACCAGGCTTCCCCTTTCCCCACATCCTCGCCAAAACTTGTTTGTTGAATTGCTGATGATGGCCATTCTGACTAGTGTAAGGTGGTACCTTATTGTGCTTTTAATTTGCATCTCTCTGATGGCTAGTGATGTTGAACATTCTTTTATACCTACCTTTTGCAACAACATGGATGGAACTGGAGAGTATATGCTTAGTGGAATAAGCCAGTCAGTGAAAGACAAATACCATATGATCTCACCCATTATAGGAGACTAATGAACAAAACAAACACACAAGCAAAACAGAACCAGAGACATAAGAACAAGGAACAGACCTTCAGGGTGCAGAGGGGAGGTGGAGGAAGAGTAGGGAGAAGGAGGCAAAGAAGGGGAGCAGTTTAGTCAAGGAACTAGCATGGATAACCCATGAACATGGACAACAAGTGGGATTGACTATGGGAGGAGATGGAGAGAGTGGGGAAGGGGAGAACAGCAGAGGGGAAATGGGATGAATGTAGTACTGGAACAACAAAATAAAATTTAAAAATAAAGTAAAATAAAATGGCAAAAATAAAATAAAATAAAATAGCTTCCTAATATACATTATATATGTATGCATGCATTCATGTATTTTTCCAGGAATGCTTTGAATAGAAACTTCTATTTAATGAAGAACTAATCAGAGCTCATTGACACTCAACCATATCATAGAATCTTCCTTGGTTCATTAGAGAACAAAAGGGTGTCACAGGTGAAGAGACACATTTCTAGTTTGTAAGCAAAGTATGAAACATTGCTACCACCTATGCTGAGCTTACTGCCAAGAATTTATAGTAAGGCTGGACAGTCTAAAAAATTTTCCTTTGATTTCAAAAACTTCAAGTCCAATAACTACCATCCAATAAAATCATTGTTAAGCCTATACGATTTGTTTTATGTTGCTTTGGAGAGTTTAAAGTTTAATAATAGCTGCCTGTTCCATCACTCCCAGCCATTCTTCATGTCAGTTTAATGGAAAAGAACTCCATGGCTGTGCCAGTGAGAACGGAAGGAAATGGGATGGGAAGGAAAGAAAACGTAACCCAAATGGAGAAATTATAAAAATGGGTAAATTAGTAAAATACCATGGTATCATCAACAATAACCTAAGATTATTTTACTAGCTATAATAATTAATTGAATCAGCACCCAGAAATGACCTATCTTATACCAAAAGTTTAGACACTTATTGTTTCAGCAAATATTTATTGAGCGTCTACTATGTGTCAGTCACTCTTCTCTGCCTAGAAGGAAATAGCAGTGAATAAGAACTCTCATCTCATAAACTTGATATATTACTGGTGGTGATAAATAAAAATTAAATAATTTCAGGGGGATAAGGACTGTGCAGAAAAGAAAGCAGAATAAGGTGGGTACAAGTGACATGGTGGAAGAAGGGTGGTATTTTTGGATTGCATAGTCTCTAAGAAAGCATTCCAGACAGAGAGAGAGTCACACAGTGATGGGAACAGAAAAAGGCCAGGGTGTGGCATGGGATGAACAAGAGTAAGAGTGGTGGAAAGGAGATGACTAGAGACACAAGTAGGAGGAAATACTGCAAGGTTCTGTCATCGATTCAGTAACTCTGCCTTGGGGCCCAAGAGTCTGTGTATCTAACAAGTTCCCACATGATGCTGATACTATAACTCCTAAAATGCATTTTAAATGTCAAGTTCTTAATCCATGTTGAAAAGTAGAGGCTTTACTCCAAAGGCAGTGTTTTGGGGAAGGGAATGGCATGGCATAACTTACACTTCTAAAAGCTTACACTTCCTTCTATGCAATAAAGTAAGTTCAATGTGGGCAGTGGGCATGAATGATGATATTGGCCCAAGCAGGAGATTAGTGGTTTGGACTAGAAAGGCTGTGGTGGAGCAGTGGGAAGTTTAAAACTGGGTAGGGTTTTGAAGGTAGGGCTGATAAAACTTCCCAATCAATTTGATTTAGTAGACAAAAGAGATGATCATGAATAGTTAGAATAAATGGCAACTGAGATGGGGGCAGGAGGATATGGGGTAGAGAGTCACATAGCTTTGGGAAAGCAGGTGCTAAAAATTGAATAGTGCCTCCCCAGAATTCAGATATTAAAGTCCAAACCCCCAGTATTTCAGAATGCAATCTTATTTGGAGATAAGATCTTTATAGAAGTAATCAAGTTCAAGTGAGATCATTAGAGTGGGCCTTAATCTCTCTATGTGTGTGTCAGTGTGCCCAAAATTCTTTTCTTATTTATAATTCAATAAATAGGAATAAGAGTACCCATGGCACCTACCACACCAGGTTGCTTTGAGGTCCAAATAAAGTGAAGATACAAGTGAAAGTCGTTCACAAAGTACAAAGCATTATGGAAGTGTTAGTTGGAGTGGTTGTTTTGTTGCTGCTGCTATTGTTATTGTCTCTGCCCTAATAACAAATATGCCAGAATGCCATAGTGAGTGGACATAATTACACCCAGACCTGCAACTCAAGGACCATGAGCCTTGATGTTGTTACAAAGATGCTTGAGTCTCTTGGCAGCCATCAAGTCATCCATCTAACTTCCTAAACACTAACAAATACAAGTTCATGTGATTTGAATCAGAACCATATTTTTATTTAAAGTGGGAAGCAATTGAAGATCATGGTAGCATAAATCACAAGTCATCTAATCTCATTTAGATTATATGAAAACAAGATGGAAATCTTTGAAGTCAGTGTGTTTATCAATGTTAGTTAATCCACCCCCAGAAACAAAACAATCACATTATGTTTCTCAGAAATGTTTGGATGGGAAATACTTTTTGCAGGAATTTTTATTTAAAAATAGTAAGTTCTGTGCCTAGGCTATAAATCAGCACTCCGTGAGTGGAAAGAGAGCTCCTACCACTGTTTCATCAAATTGTGCAGCTCGTTGGAAAACTGAGAGGTCTTTCTGAGCATTGGCGACTGACTGATTAGAAAGGAAACCCAAGTAGACAGATGGTAGTATGATGTTCTTGATACATCATAAGTGGGATGGGAATGCCTATGGGCAGAGGTATGTGCAGAACTTACCTTTAAAATAATCATCTACTCAATCCCTAAAAGTTTCAGAGCTAATTTTAATCCATTTAACATTGTCCTTTATTTTCGGCAGTAAATATGTATTATTGGAAGATGTCCAGTTTAGTTGCTTCATGGAAAACAACTACCAAACTGAGGCACCACCAGCTACTTAGCTGCCCTGGCTGTTGGCTCTCCACTAGCAGGAAGGCTATTTGGTCTCCGTGTCCCAGGTGTCCTTGGCCCCATGCGGAGATTCCGAATTACAAACTGGAGAGTGACACTAATCAACTGACAAGACTAAGCCACCCTAACATCTTAGTAATGTAGTTCAAAATATATCCTTTTCAGCTACCCAGAGCAAAGCTAATCACTGCTACCCACTACCTATTAACTGATTATCTGCACCTAATAGCTGGCATGTGCTAGATGCCTTTAGCTGCCAGACTGCGCTCTGTGCTTTCCATTTGTTATTTCATTGACCCTCAGAAGAACCATGTGGCATTTTTTAAAAAATATTTTATTCATTATTTTCAGAGAGAAGGGCAGGAAGGGAGGAAGGAAGGGAGAGAAGCATCAATATATGGTTGCCTTTCACCTGCCTCCAGCTAAGGACCTGGCTGGAGACCTGGCTTACAGCCTGGTTATGTGCCCTGGCTGGAGAATTGAACCAGTGGCCTTTGGATTCTCAGGCCTCTCCTTATCCACTGAGCCACCAGCCAGAGCCCCTATGGCATTTTCAATGCTATCAATTTCCTCTTATAAATGTAAACAAATGTACATATATTTTATTTCATCCTTTTTACCTTCAAAATGCTAGACTTTTATTGTTTTAATTTTATGGATGTTTGCAATGCTCCCTAAGATGCTAACTCTAAGATTACTAGGCAATTACAGCTGAGAAGTTTAGTGATTTACATTCATAGATGAAGTGTGATTATAAGTAGCAAGTTAAGATGAAAGCAAAGAAAGTACAAGATTTCTTCCCAAATGTCTCATACTAAACAAACCAGGAAGTAAGTGTTTGTAATTCTCAGGCTCTCTTCTGCGGACTGGGTGACTGTGATGCATGTTTCATTTGTTAACAGCACACCTGATAAAATAACTGAGCACTTACATCCCAAAAAGCATATTCTCAATATGTCAGGAATGTGACAGACACTTCTTGTACTTGAACTAAATCGGTGTTTATAGCTATCTTTACCATCACTGTCATCATCACTGTCATCACTGTCACCAGAGTCCTCCTGGTATAACCTTTTCTAGTCCGAAGATTCAAAATCACATCAATTCAATAAGCATATAACTGTATATATCAAATTCTTATTGTTTCCAAGATACAGTGCTGGTGACTGTGTGAATGCATCGCAAACCTTCATAGGTCCCTCTCCAGGGATCTGCTGGAGACCACACACTCAGATGCCCGCAGGAGCCAAGGGGTTCGTGTGGAAGAGGAAAGCTGACTGGGTTTAATGCAAAGCACAGTGGTGGTGCCGAGGCCACCTAGAGGTGCCCCACTTAAGGCACACAGCTACTGTTCAGCTCCTGCCACACTTGCTGTGAGGGGAGGCAGGCTCCGTGCAGCCCATGTCACAATTTTTCCAAGGAAGTCTGGGAATTTCAGTTACCTGTGCAGACAGTTGCTTTGTAAATGTTGGCAGCTAATGGCATTTTTCTTTTTAAATGCAATGCAGCCAAGTTCACTGGGCCACCATTTTGCAACCTCAGGGGGAGAGATGTGCCAAAATGTTCTTACCTCATTCCACGTTCTCCTCTCACACCCAGAGGGATGTCACAAGCACCATATCTTCCCTTCCGCAGCGGGGGATATAAACTTTAGGGGATGTGAAAACCATGTCCTTCAAAGAAAAGCTTGCGCTCCCAAAGTCAACCCCTTCCCACCTGCCTTTGGGCAGAGCCAAGTGTAATGGAACCCATTACAGACAAGAATACATGCACATTTCAATTTCTACAAGGAAGGGGAGTCTGATAGTGTTTGCAGGCCTTATAGGCCATTGAAACAAGGAAGTCTACAGAGTGAAGAAGAGGTCTCTAAACTCAATGCTTGAGTTCAAAGGAAGAGCAGGACTTCCAGACTAAAACAGTTTGAGAGACTTGGGGTATATTTTAAATGAAATGCAAAACTAAAAATGATAGTTTTAGGAGCTATGAGAAGAGAAAGAACAATTAAAATATGAGGACAGATATAATTCCCAGTTTGGTTACAAATAGGATACCATGGTCAAGACCAGGAGGGTTAAGAAGTGAACCTGAATTAGACCCACCCACAGCGGTGCGGTAATACAGTGAGCTACAAAGGATGTCTCCAACCAGACCAAAGACTGAATTACAACAGAAAGGATCTGATAATTTTGGGAAGCTTTATATGGGTTACAGAAAAAGCAAGGCTGAGGGAAGCCAGAGATGATGGTGTTCCCAGTATCCAGATCTCAGTATAAATCAATTTATAGTGGGCCCCTGAAAATCGACCTTTTCTTAGATCCTAGATAATCAACCTAGTTAAAAATGAGTTTGGCATACCAGTAGAAGGCAGGGAATGACTTAATCCTTTAGATTGACTTTTATCAAGAATGATTAAACTTAAAAATGAATTCCTCCTGAACTTTTGCTCTTTATTCTTTAACAAGTATCATCCACAGTTCAACTTTTGCTTTCCTGGGCCATGTGGGGGAGAAGAGGGAGCTAGAAGGGTCCTCTAGCTGTCACAGTTGGCTTTCATCTCTCATAATGGCCCTCAGGAGCCAGTTTTACTGTTTCCCCAATGGCCACTTCTGGGAGCTTTGTTCCACACCTGTCACAGGGGAGACGGGGAAGTGACAAACACATGCTAGCAGGGCAGGAAGGGAACAAGAACAGCAGAACTCAAAGATACAGCAGAGCTCTTCTTTCCTTTTTGGGGGGAGTCTCTAGAATTCATTTCTTTAAAAACATTTCTCTGGCTTATCCTGTGAAAAGGCATCTAGAGAGCTTAAATAGTGAAATGAGGACAATCATCTTTTAAAGAGCAGCAAGTGTTCAGAATGTTTCAGAGGTCCTGTGTGATTTCTTTCTTTGGAATTCTATCCTAGGGCTTTATTTATTTGTTTGTTTATGCTTCAATGCTCAAATTCCTTGTGATCCCTAAGTAGTGTGTGATACCCAAAATATATGGTGATGACTTTGGAGATTTCAGCCTTGATATTCCATTGGTTTGCCCTTGCTGGTTCACCCAGACTATTTCAGGTCCTGAAATCACATACTTTCTACCCACTCATTACCTAGAGGTCCCCACATATAAGCACTAGAGAAAGAAAGGACACTGGTGACTTTGCTTAGCACTGGACTTGTACTAGTATGTCCACATTTGGTGAAAGAAAATCTGTCCTCTGAAATCCGTGTATTCTAAGAGACTAAGGGTAACTTGTCACAACTATTAGTATTATGGTTAACATAATCTGACACTAGCTGGGGCAGGATAGGCTCCTTATAGCAAGAAGCCAATAGTCTGCATCATTTGGTCCAAATAGAACCATCCTGCTTTCTGGTTAATTCAGTGACAGTAGCCAATCCATCGGAGCAAATAACCAGTCTGGATTATGTGAGAAGGACTTCTGGGAAGCTCACAGGTTCAGTGATAACTATGGGATCATAGGTCTGGGGATCAGCCTTGATCATGTGAAGATGGGTGGACACATCACCCAGCTCCAAAGAAATAAGCTTGAAGGAATTTGATGTGGGGCCAGAACACTTTTATCATATGCTAGAATTCAGACTGGGTGCCATCTCCACCCAGAAAACTTGAATAGGCTCAGAGATCCAAAGACTAGCAGCAATCTTGTCAAATAGGCTGGCTTCTCTTGGCAATAAAGATGCTACCTCCCATTCACCTACACCTTAGAGTTAGGATTTCCCTTATCCACCAAAGAGAAGGTTGCAGCAGCGTGGCTCCCAGACCCCAGTCTAAAGTGTAAATGGGTCTTATAACCTGGCAGACTTAGCCCTGATTTGGACCAACATAAGAACAAACCAATTATCACTAAAAGCCAGTGAGGTCAGAACAGGAGCAATGAAATAGAATGAGGTAGGAAAGGCAGAAAGACAAGGGGAATTGGTAAGTGGTACAAAGAACATTGGCCAGTTCAGATAACCAGCTCCAGGTGCTTCCATTTTAAGTGGGATTCTATGAGATGAGCATAAAAGTGCTCTTTAAATGATTCAGAACAATGTCGTGGTTCATTAGCTGAGGAGGTCTATGGAAGGTCTACACATAACAAGTCTATTATCACTTGTGCATACCTGGGCTAAATCAGACAAGTCTGTCATTGTATCTTGGCCCCTACCTGCCTTCCTCTGGTAGACCCATCTCAGACCCATAGCACCTATTTTTTTAGCACTCTTGGTCTCAAACTGGCTTAAGCACAAAGTGGGGAGGGGTTTTTATAAGGACACAGAGATGCTTTGTAGAACTTGTGTTTAGTAAACTTCTTATATCTGGGTATAAGTAAACTTCTTGCCCA